>BLKR01001363.1:0-95000 GCA_011170035.1 Teleogryllus occipitalis
ATATATATATATATATATATATATATATATATATATATATATATATATATATACATACATACACAAGTATATTGCATTTGCACTACAGTCCACTAGTCCTGCCAGATCAAACTTGGCTCAGGGAAATGTATTCCGAATAGAAATACTTGAAACTTTGAAATCTTGAATCTTTTTATATGTATTTCATTAAATAGTCTATTTTCCGGAGGATCTCCAGAGGAGCTACCTCTAGTGTCTAGTTTTCTTCGTCACTCAATATCGTGGTATCGCATTTCCATTTTGCTTGGAACAAGAGGTACTCAGAACAATAGACGTGCTTTTAATCATTTTGTGTAATGCTCTTAGCCATTTGTTTGTAAATTGAGATGTCGTAAACACTGCATTGCAAAAGAATTGTATTATGCCTTATCTTTCATCACTTGCTTATCACAACTCGATAGAAGTTTTCCACAAAATGCGACTGGAATTACGATTTGCCTTTTCAGCATTAAGAACAGTTATTGTCGCATTCACCCATTTGGATTCAGTTGCCTCAGATTTGACGCAGTTAAAAATACGCCACATCTTCTACTGACAACACCACAAAAAAACGAGTTATGACTATGTAGACAGACAGAGGAAGACCCAAGGTAGCTATTTTTGTTTGTCGTAAAAACAAAAATGGCAAACAAATAATTAATCCGCTTAATTAAACTCTTTTGATCCATACTACAGCCAACGAAAAGGTTAATAATACTATAATAAATAAATTTGATGTAAGGGACCGGCATGTGCATATACTGATGATGTTTTAATTTTAGTCAAGAAGAATCTCGTGTATCAAAAAACCGTGTCTCCAACTCAACAAGATTGACCCACTTTCATGACGTACCAGAGCACCACAATTCGAGTTTTCTGTTAATAAATCGACGATTTCTGTCACAGCATTACAATACTTTCTCTTTGCTACGAAGATAGTGAGGCGGGAAAGTAAAAAATCTGACAAAACTGACTAATAATAAATTTAAAAATACAAAAACATGAAACGTTCACGGAATGAATGTACAGTCGAAATTATTCCAATAGAAAATATTGAAATACACGATATTAAATTGTGTGAAATTGATGTTAAATCAAGACCTAATCGTAAATACAAATAATGAAATCGAAAAAATAAAAGAAAGAAAGAAAGAAAGAGAGAACAACAGCTCTCAGAAGAACATCTTACATTCTTAAGATCTTTTTTCCAAAATACAGTCCAAAATAACCACCACGCCGCCATTCTCTAGAATTACAAAACCAGTATAAGACATGTAGGAGTGAAACATTGATCCATGAAAAAGAACTAGTCAGAATACCACAGAACACTACAAATGTTCCTCTTATCAGTATTGTTACTCAGGTATATGGAGGAAAAGTAACAAATTGAGCAAAAGATAGCAACATTTGAGAGAGAAAAATCTAAGAGAACATTTCGCTTCCACTAAAATAAATGAACGTATTTGGAGAAGAAAAACAACCTAAGTAAGATATTTTGATAAAGTACAGAAAAAACCATTGTAAGAATTGTAAAATTCGAAAGGATAGCTCCGTTTGGACTTCTGCAAAGAATGGACAGATGCACAAAGCAGATCAAAAGCTGTAAGCCTCCGTTAACACGAAAAAAGGAAGGCTGCGAATTAAATGGGAATAGAATAATTATTTAAATAGCTGGTGAATAGAAAGAAGACTTTGGCGGTTCAAATATGCAGTACGTACCATTTCTATTTGTACACCTGATATCGTATACAATAAATATTTATTTTCGTTCTTCGGTATTGATATCCTTTAAAAACAATTGTAGGCACGCTTCCTACATGTACAAGAAAGTTATTGCATGCCCTAAAAATTTCACACGAACTTCGAGTTAGTTACAGTCTGCGCAAAGATCTAAAATCAAGTGATCTTGAGTAATTCACGCTGGTTTCATCTTCTACAATACGTGTAAGCGGAAAGAATTTAGTACTTGTGTGAAAGAAGTAAAGATTAATCTAGCCCTCAAAGGAAATCCATTAAGAAACATAAGACAAATGGTAAATAAGACCCATTCAAAGGTGCAACAGGTTTTTAACAAACTTAAATATTTCGGTTCCACAAAGAATTTGCTTCGGAGAAGGAAGAAGAAAAGGTTGGACGAGAGGGAAAGGCGCCTCACTGTAAGTGAAATCAATCCACAACCTAAATTAAGTGTACCAAAATTGCGCATTTTGGTGAAACGTGCCACAGATAAAGAAGAGAGTCATTCCACCCTCCGCCGGATTCTCTAGCCATGGTTACCACGGAAGAATTCCTAGGAAGAGGTCGTTTGTCAGTATGAATAGCCATGCTCCGAGACCCAAGTTTGCAAAAGAGTACGATAATAAAGATCAGGAATTCTGGAATTCTGTTCTTTGGTGTGGCAAAAATTAATCATTTCGGATTTTATAGTGTATTTAGGGTATGGAGAAAGGTCAACATATAATAATAATAATAATAATAATAATAATAATAATAATAATAATAATAACGTAGCTAATACCCTGCTTATCGTATAGTAAAACAAGGAGGCGGATCAATCTTGCTTTGGGACCGTATGTCCTCGAACGTTGTGGAAACTTCCATTTTATCAATGGCATAATGGACAAAAGAGTTTATAATCATATTTTGGAAACAAAGTGTACACAAATTAGAAATGGCATCTGATTTAATCTTTAAGAAAGATTACGACAGCAAATATACTTAACACTGTACAAGGAATGGCTAACTTGTAACGTACCCAAACAGTTGCATACTCTTCCACAAAACAATATTACGTCGAAAAAAACATGTAAACAAAATTGTTTTCGAACACTGGAAAAAAATTAGTTCGGAAGTTTTCTAGCCTTGTTAATTCAATCCAGAGCAGATGTAAAGTAGTTATTAAGGCAAAGGGATATTCAACTAATTATTAGAACTTGGTATTTTAAATTTTTGATTTTTTTAATGTTTATTACAAGTGTTTTTGTTATTTCTGATTCGTGTACGAACATAAATGGTTCGAAGACATGTAACGTGTTTTTGTTTATTGCAAAATATTTTTTTTGTCAAATTGTCACGATTTTTTGGTGCATATACTCCTATACATTCAAAAAGTTCAATACCATTGAGAATTAAATCAATATTTATTCTAACTAAATTTTCTGTATCATTACATTTCCCAAATGTTACTGTACGAACAAAACGTACTGGTACATACTGTATATTGATGGACGAGGAAGCGAAAGGAGTCGAGACCAGCATTTGGAAACTGGTATGCCAATTTCCAAATGTCTTTCGTACGAGTAGCATGGATTATACTTTTTTCTTTCTCGCTACGGAGTGGAAAGAAAGTTATGTAATGCTCCGGGAAAAAACGGCGAATTTTCGACAGAAAAACTCTTATTGGAGGGCCTTGGAAACGAAAAAGTGGATAAATCCAGTTACTACATTTAGGAGGAAAATCCTCTAACTCGTGTTGTAGCCAGAATTCATGCTTTGTAGGTTCTTGATACCGACAACTCGTATGACGGCAAAAGTCGGTCAGTCAGTCAGTCAGTCTCGTCTGCGTCTCGTCTGTCCGTCCCTCTGTGAACAACACTAGTGGCTAAATCGTTCCGCCGATTTTCTCCAAAACTGATATTCCCCAATCGACCTGACTGGTGTCGTAGCCCCTTGAATTTGAAACCGGTATTTTAATTTTGGGGGTCCTTTACATAAAGTCCCTGGGACGTTTTCTAATTTTTTTTTTTAAATAGCTTCATCTTTTTTATTAAGATTTGTTGTTGAATAGTGTGAAGGACGTGTAAGGGAATGATGCAGGTTATATTTGTTCAAAACTCTTAATTTTTCGAAAATTGCAAAAGTTGAATTTTTTTCGGAGTCTTTCTACAACTAAAAAATATAAAACACAGACTTATTTCCCTTAAAGAAATGTTTTCTAACGATATATTTTGAAATAAGGTCATGTACAATTTTTCGAAAATTTGAGTACTTTTCCCCTAAATTCTGTTTGGAAATAAGGACGAGAAAGTAGGAGCTATTTTAGCACCACTAGTTTACTAAGAATTAAGGGAAACTTACAAGTACGCTCTATGGATCATTATCAATACGCGAGATGGAAGCCATGCCAATTCATGCCACCTCAGTGTATTATATACTTTGCAGTACTCCATTGTTTTAAATTACCGTTACTTCTTTGCGGAACGCGCACGGCAAAGTCGATTTTGGCATACCCAAAGTAATAGTTTCCAATTAATAAATAGTGAACGCATGAACAAGTTTCCATGTCTGGGTGCTGAAAATCAATGTGCTTTAGGATCTAAACATTCTGGATGTCAAAATTTGGAAACAACGCGCAGAATTAGAAAGGAGAATAGGAAAATACAAGAGCATGTCAAGACTCTTACAAGTAGTACCCTTCATCTAAAACTGTTTAAAGCGCCGCGGCGCGCCGAGTGAATTAAATAAAAGAAATAGATCAACGTACCTCGAACAGACAAACACGGAATTGCAAATAAAATATGTATTATTTTAAATTATTATAAATTAGTATTATTAAAAATGGTATAGTAACATGCACATCATAAAAATGTACGATTTTGGAATTGCTTAGACTATTTCAATTATTTAATTTATAATACTTAACTAGAAGTACAGAGATTTTCTTTTATTGTTTGCTCTTAGTTTTCACAATAATATTATTGGTTATCCAAAAATCTTTCTCTCTTTTAGGCCCGAGTTCATCTGATCCGATAAACACACCGCTTAAACACATCTCTTCTCATCAACATAATCAGCGATGGAAATTGACTGTTTCCTCTCCCGCCTACGAGCTCCATTAACATTTTTCTGATAAGTTTTTTAATAAGCAGGTTGCGAATTTTCAAAAATTAATCAGAATAGACATTTGAAGGTATTTTTATATTATTATTGCCTTTTCAGATACCAGCTTTTCCAATGCAACTCTTTTTCATAGTAGATTTTTTACACGATACAAGAAGGCCGTGTATGTCTCGTAAGTACCTAATACCTTTTCATAACTCCTTTTTCCTCACGTCGTTTGCATTCAAAATGTGTTTGGATAATAATTTCAGTTATTCCACTTACATAATATTCAGGCGCACACGGCCTAAAACAAGGATCAACTACGTCTCTGGGTCCTCTTTTCCCCTTATGCAAAGCTAAGAGACCCCTTTCAAAATTTTCGGAGGATCCCCCCCCCCTGTCGTCCCCCCCCCCCGCGCACACCTAGCATAATAAATTAACATAGCATATTTGGCGTTTTTCAACTATTTTAGCTTATTCCATCATAAACGGAGAATATTGAATATATTTTTCTGACCACAAGACTCTCAAGTACAATCCTTATTTCCTCATCTACTTGATGATCTATTATTCAATTTCTTACCAAATTCTTTTCTCTGGAAGTTTACGACAAAAAAAAATTTGCACACACACTGTGCTCCGCGACATTTATCTAAAAGCAGTAAATAAGCAGTTTGTGATTTTTTTAAGTTGATTTTAGCAAACTTTTAAGTTTGCTAAAATTGTCAAATGGCCCTCGGATTTTAAAAATGATTTTACACGAGAATATTCAGAAAAAGAAAACAAAAGGCAAATGCTGATCATTTGTATGCATTAAGTATGTGGTAAATTATTTACACAGCCTATCATAAAAATGCCAACTTTGACGTCTTAAGTTTAAATGGACCCATTAGAGACCCTTTGCCTATTAAGCGCTTAAATAAAGCATTTTTTTAAACTTCTGATCCGCGAAAATTTATTTAATAGGAAATGTTATACGGTTTCATACATTCTGATCATCATTAAACCTTCAAATCCGCCTTAAGCTAGAGGAGTGTTTAATGAGCATTGTTATTATTAAACAATATCAGATTTATAGTGATCACCTGTGACTCGGCCCCACGAGAGTTACAGAAGTTCTTTGAAACAACGCAATTTTTATTCACACTATTTCTAGTAAACTGTTTTATGTACATTTGCGAGGCGTAGTCCTACGGTACAGAAAGTTATAGAAAAAATAATTGATGATGAACTATGGAGAAAAGGATAAAATATAAATGCAGAAAAGATAAAAGAGGCTACAGACTTCAGCTCGAGTCGTAATGCTAGTACACCATGAAGCCAGTTGAAATTGGAATCACATCATCAAGTAGGACAAAGAAAAAGATGTTTTGAAAGTACACTTTCATTAGTTTGAAAGTGATTTGAAATAAGAAATGGCAATGCAAATTATCCATAGGTGCATCACTGCAAAACAACCACAGGTTTCCGTGTCTTAAAATATTAAAGCTTGAAGCAGTCTCCGAGATGGCTGTATCAGCTGACAATGCACCACGCGCGCAACATCCAAACCGAATGTTTACTTGTGTAGCCTATTTATTATCCGCTCCACCGTAAACAAAAGAAACCAAATAAGCCGCTCCTCACCGCGAATGACGAACGAAATCTCTCTCAGCGGGCGCTCATTATCAGTCCCCAGCACAACAGTCTCTTGTTTACCTTTCGCTGACAAGAGGCGGTCGCGCAGCGGCCGACAGCCAGGGTAGGCCAACTGCGGCGAGAGCGCCCCAAACGAGTTCGCATCGGACAGTAGACACAACACCGGGGAGCGGAAGGGTCATCTCCAGCTACCTGCTCGATGACCTCGGTCGGTTTACTTACCGTGGCGTGGAGTGGCGCGGCGCGGCAACAGGGACACTGGCGGTGGCGACGCGAACGTGAGAGCCCCCCCACTGACGCAGCAGGTCGCGGCGAGCGCACTGCCTGCGCCTGCGCACTGCCTCTGCGCACTGCCCTCGCCCTTGCTGCGCGTGGCGCAGCGCCGCGTGCGTCGGGGCCGCCGCTGCAACCGACAGAGTGCGTTGCGATAGGCGCCGGCGACGCACTTCGGCCTCGGGCGCGATAAACTGCCCCCCTCAGCACGATATCGCGCCCAGTGATGCCGCTCCTGTTGGGCTCGCCTGGAATCGGGAGGAATGCCATCTCTCGGCGTGCGATGGTACTCGGACGGGAAATGCGGAGGTTTCCTCTTCACGGTGCGCTCAGGATTACGAGGGCTCAAACCGCTGTAAAATATAACCTTGTTTTTTGGAATTTGAAATAAAGATTGCTCTTTTAAATTTATAGACGAGGAGATGTATGAATTAATATATCGTTTTTTTAAATGTTCGGAGTGGAAAACTGCTTGGTAACTGTATGAGAATTAAGTGATTTTAATGCAGTTCAAATGTGCCGTTGTGCAATCTTTGACTGAAATTGAAAGAACGCCTTTATGAAATGCTTAGTATTTTGGCCATTTTTCGACACTGGCTAGATATCTACGTCGAATTCAGCCGCTTCTGGATGACGATTCTAGAGGCCGGCTGCTCCGATCGGGTATTTTTCTATAGTTTCTCCAGGCGAATGCCGAAGCAAACTGATCACGGACCGCGTGCAATCTTTTCTTCTTCCATCTTGTCCCCTTGTCTTCGCTTACGCACACATGCGCTATACTACTTCTCTTCGGGATACTCATTCTCATCATTATATCTTGTCCCACCTGTGCCGCACTGGGGGGATCCCTAGAGGGGAAACCCCGCAAGCCAACGTGTAGGTCGTCGGTTGATCTCATGTTCCAGTAAGGGAAGACCACCGCCACCTCCTGGCTGTATTCATGAGGCTAATGGCATGAACCCGGTTACGATTACGGTTACGGTTACGATTTTATAACGTTTTTCAATATGAATTGCTTAATTGTACTTCCAAGTTGTTTTCGATTTTCATTTCGCCTTATGGCCAATTGCCTATTTTTGCTTCTGATGCCTATTTTTGTATTTTTCGTAATTATTTTGTTCATTCTATCCTGATACCAATTTCAATCAAGCTGGAAAATTCAAACAAGCCTAGACAATATAAAGAAACGGTTGTGTTTTGTCTTCCTGTGGAACCGGAGCTCCAGGGCTAGGTAATGTAAAAAATTAATTGAAAAAGAAAGCTGATACCAGTCAAGACTTTTGAGTTTCTTTTCATTCATACCGGCAGGCTTTGTTCACGAGGAATCCCATCCTATTTTTGAGTATGGCCTCCTATCCCTTTTGAGGAGAGCCCTCTGAATGTGATACAGACCAGCCCTTCCCAGTGTTGGCGATTACACAAGTGCGAAGAACAAAACATATTTTTCGTTGATGCCATTTTAAGATTCAACTAGTGGTGCTAAAACAGCACGTACTTTCTCGCCCGTACTTTCGCGCAAAATTACGCGAAAAGTACTCAGATTTTCGAAAAATTGTACATGACCTTATTTCAAAATCTATCTTTAAGGGGAAAACTTCGATCTTCATAATTGTAGTTGTAGGAAGACGCCGAAAACATTTTGAATTTTTTGCAATTTCTGGAAACTCAGTTTTCCACGGAAATGAGGCCTGAAATATTCTCTTAAATATTCTTCATACTATCCAACAACAAAATTTAATCAGAAGTAATGCGCATATTTTTTTGAGAATTTTGAAAATTTCCCAGAGGCTTCATGTAAAGTTACACCCAAAATGAAAATATCGGTTTCAAATTCAAGGGGTCGCGACATCAGATCAATTACGGAATATCAATTTTGAAGAAAATCGGTTGAACGCTTTAGTCGCTAGCGTTGTTCGCAGACGGACGGACGGATTATCTTTACCGTCATTCGATTTTTCGGTATCAAAGACCCACAAAACATGGATTTTGGCTACACCACATGATAGAGAATTTTTATCTAAATCTAGCAACTGTATTTCTCCACTTTTTCGTTAGCAGGGTCCTGTAATAAGAGTTTTTCTGCCGAAAATTCACCGTTTTTTCGTGCAATATTACATAACTGTTTATCGTGTAAGCGCGAAAGAGATCACGAAAAGTACTCAAATTTTCGAAAAATTGTGCATGATATTATTTCAAAATCAATCCTTAAGGAACAGATTTCATTAAGAGAAAAAATATCTATTTTCGTAATTGTAGTTGTAGGAAGACGCATAAAAAGATTTGAATTTTCGCAATTTTCGAAAAATCAGTTTTCAACAAAAGTGAAATATGCACTATTCCCTTAAACGTCCCTCACACTATCCAACAACAAAATTAAACAAAAACGATGGAGCAATTTTTTTGAAAATTTTGAAAATGTCCTAGGGTCTTCATGTAAAGTACCCCAAAATTGAAACATCGGCTTGAAATCCAAGGAGACGCGAATTCAAGTGGCACGAGGCCCCTTTCAAAAGTTTCAAGTGGGCCTCTACGCGCACGCTTGCGTAGACTTTTCCCTCAAAACGAAATGGATGGCAAATGCAACTGAGCCTCGCTCAGGATCATGTGAAGCTTGAAATACAGAAGCAGGTAAAACAGTTCCGACTTTAAATTTCAATTCAATTCAATTTTATTATTAATTTTTTTACAGGATTTACCTATTACAAATTTCCGAGTATATTCACGGCACAAATAAATTCTTATAAATAGCTTTAATACAATTATAACACTACATGTAAAACAACATATAATACAACATGTAGCAAAAATAGCTTATTACAATAACATAAGTTACAACATAACTGAGACAACAGAACATACAAAATATATACAAAACAAGCTGTATCAAGTGAGTCTTGACGCGTTACGGATAAAATAAGGTCATTCATTAGCGCTTATGGAATTTAGCTTGAACTATTCATTTAAAATGAATGCCCGTAATTTCAAAATTGATAAAATAAAGTAATACAGAGTTTTTTTTATCTTTCAGGGCTTAGATTAACCAAACTATTGGGAAATGATAATGAATCATTGTGATATGGTCCTCTAAGCTCTTTATAGAGTGAGCACTCTCACATAAAATATAATGATTTTCTTCAGTATTCATATTACATATCGAGCAGATTGAGTTTGAATGTATTTTGTGCCACATATTTCCACCGTGGGTGTTGATTTTGTCACTTGGCATCCTCATTTGAGCGACTACTCTAGTACTGGAAGTAGGGAGAGCCAAAGTTAGATATTTCTCTGCTTCGGTAGATTCCAGATCCCTAATTTGTCGATATATTGTACTGTATGATGAATTCATGATTCAACGTGTGTCGTCCATAAAGATTTTACTCACAATTGTTGCAACAATCAAGGGAATACTATCTCTGATTACAATCGGATTTTGTTGCGTAATCAAGTTATGAAAGCCCAAATCATTCTTTAACCCTTCCAGAACAGACACCCAGTTGTATTTACTAGAATTAGGATATACATTTCTTGATTCTATAAGTTTGTTGAAAATGATACGTGGGTATCGACAAGGTGCCAATTTTAAAAAAAGTTTTAATTTGTACAAAGTTTAATATATTCCAAACTTGCAGGTCCAACTCTTGAACAATCGCATAAAAATAACGTTTTCAACTTATAACAGAAGATCATGCTGATAGTGAATTTCGCTTATCGTGATCGCTGATCGTGAATTTCGATCACGCTGATCATGAATTTAACGAGACGATCTCTCGTTTGAGTCGACTTAGCGCGCGCGCCATTCTACTCGAATTATTTAAAACAATTGTACTACATACTCAAAGCATCACATCACATCCCAACGAGTATAACCATTATGAATTTGGTAGTATTAGTATTTATAATTTCAAGCTAACATTCTTATAAAATATTCAAAAATATAGGTGGAGGAATCCGAACTGCAATTGCACTCTTTCCCTGAAAGTATTTCTGGCTCCACCCCAGTAAATTACAAGGCTTCATAGAAATGGTTTCCTTTCCTAAGCATTCCTCGGACTCAATGTCAATCGCTTAATTCGTCTAACAAGAATCTGCTCAATCATTTACAGAAACAAATAATCGAGAAGTATACTTCAGGAAACAATGAACTCAGACTTCATTTATCAATAGAGAGATACAAAGCAACAAAAAGCAAATGTTTTGGGGTGTGGTTCTCTCTTTCTACACAATTTGCGCTAATGAATTAGACTCCATTTAATATCTTGCAGAAAATAAAAGTCTTAATTTGATTTAAACGGCACTGCCGCCTCTGGATGACGCGAACTCTCAATGTCACTGGAAATTCCTTTGCCTAATGGCTAATTTAGTTTCGGCTTTTCCAGAGAAAGGTGTGGGTCGACTATATCACCCCCATTTATGAGTAAGCTAGATGACGCCCACATTCTAAATCACACCCGTATGAAGAAACTAGAGGAGGCAATGACGAATATATTTGACACCTGTGAAAGAATGCACTGCAGGACTCACGTTTCCCAACCTTTTAGTCATCACGGAACTCTCGACCTTGCACATTATTTCTTACTCTGTGTAGATAACACGTACTTTTACTTTCTCTTAAACGTACGTACATACAGAGTAATATACGTAGTGTAGAGAAAGTTACAGTGGGTCTCAAAATTGACTGCATAGTACGTATGAAAACATAAAATTGAATTGAAAAAATATTTATTGCAGGCTTGTGAGGCACAAAACAAAAATAGGAATTAATTCAAAAATTATTTACTCAAGCATTACAAAAATATCTTGAAATAATTGAATAGATAATAATAATAATAATAATAATAATAATAATAATAATAATAATAATAATAATAATAATAATAATAATAATACAATAAAAAAGAAAGAAAGAAAGAGTAATAATAGACATCGCAGTACCATTATCCCACAACATCAAACAGAAAGAAATAGAAAAAATTCGAAATATGAAAACTGATCTTATGAACTAAAACATGTTTGGAAATTAAATGCTACCAAAACATATTCACTCGTGATATCGGCGGAAGGCCTGGTCAGTAAAAACTTCCTTAAAAACTTAACAGAACTTAAACTACCCAAAAACGTTCTGAACATGGGACAGCGCGCAGTTTTGTTGCAAACAGCCCATATCGTAAGAAAATTTTTATCTTAAGTCCAGATATAAGATGAAGTTCTTCTGTGACCGAACCTATCGCCAAAACAACTCTGGAGAAGGTGAGCATTTTTACCAGCAAAAATAGCTGAGAAAACGTAGGATGATAATAATAATAATAATAATAATAATAATAATAATAATAATAATAATAATAATAATAATAATAATAATAAATAAAACTTCTCCAATTGCATGTGACATTCATCGCAAAAAGAACGTGCTCTGGCAATTTGTCTTCGGGAAAAACGAAAAATAATACATGAATATATTGTAGAAAGACATTTCGCACAAAAAACAGTCTCCAGACTTGCTGGCATTGATTTTACTAGCTACCTTGTAAATTTAGGTGCGATTCTCTTCCATTCTTCAGCGAGGACCCGGATGAACTCTATTTTATTTGAAACTTTATGCTTCTGCACACGTTTTTCCAATTCTCACCACAACTTCCCAATAGGATTGAGATCAGGTGATTGTGGTGGGGTTTCAAGACGCTATGATACATTATATAGCAACCATAACTTCACAATTTGCGATGTGTAGATAGACGCGTTGTCCTGCTGAAAGTAACATGTAGGCTTCAGTCCAAGATTCGATGCAATTTGTTTGACATTCCTTTAAAAAAATGATAAATATTAAAATATGTCAACTGTGGAATCAATAAAATGGAGATTCTCGACACCTGACGTAGACATACAACCGCATACCATTACGCTGCCCCTGCCGTGGTTTACAATTGCCCGCAAATTCTTATCTTCTAAAGCTGAGTTAACCTTCCTCCACATGTACTGTTGCTCGTCTGATCCAAATATCTTAAATTTACTTTCATCGCTGAAAATCACAGTTTCCCCCAAACTCCGATGGGTGGCTTCTGTAATATTTCGCTAATTGCAGTCTACTGCGCCGATTGGCCTTACTAAACCAAGACTTTTTGACTACTCTCCCGTTGTAACATGCGTCTCGTGGTGCCTTTCGAACGGTTTCTGTGTATCCAGTTCTCCCTGTTGTTGAAACCACCCACGGAGTCATTTTAACAACACTTTGGCAAGGATTCCTGCTGATGTGATTGACAATATTTCTTTTATCTCGTTGATACAGTAACGGTTTTCGCCCTCTACCGCTTTTATTAATTAACCTGCCATCGTACTTGAATTTGTCTTCTACACCTTGAATAGTTGTCTGAATTGTTCCCACTATTTTCGCGGTACCTCAAATTGATCTTCCCCTCATGGCTAAATGCACATTAAGTCTTCATTCTTCCACCGTCGTTTTCCTTCTTGGGGCCATTTTCAATTGGATGTTGCTTTCCGCAAATCTGACCATCGACTAATCTTTATCACTACTTTGTGCCCAAGAAAAAATTTCAAAAAAATTCACGTCTCAAAGTCAGCTTCTAATTCCGTACGTTCATTGTCTGTTTGTAGGTAACACACAAACTATTTAATTTTACATCTAATAAAGCATTTTCCTGCTTTCAAATTGCACTAGTCCTCCCAGGAAACTCCAAATACCAAAATTACATATTTTGTCTCTAGAAATATTCATACGAGATACACCTTTACTGTACACTTTTAATGGTACGTTCAATTATGACCGCCATTGTATTGCTGCGGAAAAATTGCGATTTTCGACATAAAAACTCGTATTGTTGGGCCCCTGATACAGAAAAAGGGGATAAATCCTGTTCTTAAGTGTAGTAAATTACTCCCTCTAACAGGTTATGTAATTAGATTTCAGAAAGTTTGTCCTTGATACTGAAAAGGTGTTTTACTTTCTCGTATACGTACTACATATATACGGAATAATATACGTAGTATAGAGAAAGTTATGTAATGCTACGGAAAATCGATTTCGAGATTTCCGTCAATGCTGCGGAAAATCGATTTCGTTTTAGGGTTCCCTAAAATCAAAAAAGAGTTGTTTTTTTTTTTTTCAAACGTCCGCCCGTCTATGTACACCACTAGCGCCTAAACCCGTATGTGGTATTTTTTTCAAAATGCATATTCCCCGATCGACCTGGCTCGACTCGAAGCTTTGTGATTTTGTAAAACATTCTCTAAAATTTGGGGTACGTTACATGAAGTCCCTGGGACATTTTCAAAATTTTCTCAAAAATGGCTCCAAATTTTTTCTTTATATGCCTGGTAAGAAAAGAGTAAACTACACTTATAAAGTTACTATAGATCCGATTTTCACTGTTAACTAAATTTTCGAAAATTTCAAAATTTTCATTTTTTGGGCGTCGTCCTTCTACTACCAAATGAAGATAGAGGTATTTCCTTCAAATGAAATTTATTCTCCATAATTAGTTCTTTCATTAAGCTCATGCAATTTTTTAAAAATCTTACTACTTTTCGCTCAATATTGAGTGAAATATGTGTAATATTAAAATTTTTTAAAAAAATAATTAAATATTTCACAGAAAAGCAATTCTTGGATAACACAAGTGATTAGAACATCATGTAAAAACTAAATAATTATGTCTTTCATTTCTACGTATCATAACATGTCTCAAGATTTTCTCCTCTACTTTAAAAAATACAAATCATTGTTAAGAAAAGTCATAAGGCAGGCTAAAAGAATGAAACACGATCAGGATATTTTGAACTCAAATAAAAAAACAAAAGCAATGCGGAATATGATGAAAAACAAGACCAAATAAACTAGAAACCTTGTTAAGAATGTTGTTTTAAAATATAACGATAGAGATGTGAACGATCCGGAAACAGCGGCTTGTAACCAATACTTTTCGAGAATTCCTGCCGATCTCACTGAGGACCATCAGCCACAAAATTCAACATCAGACGTTACCCAAAAATTTTAGACACGATGTTCGTTTCAGAAACTTATTCCTACGAAATTCTTAGAATAATCGGTAAACTAAAAAATAAATATTCGTCCGGTTTAGATGAATTTCCGGATTGTTTGTTAACGACTTGTCCGCTTGCCATTATACACCCGTTAACAAAAAGTATAAGGCGCGAATTTCTTTTTTTTTTTAATTCATTTTGGCGCGAATTTCAAATTTTTTAACTGAAAAATTGGTTTTATTTATTTTTCGCTACCGTCCACATTGTTTAAAAATCTGAAAAAAACATATCTTATAGAATGTAATAAGACCCATTTTAGGGGGGGATTGGGACAGTGCGCCAACATTATTACGTCGAAAACCAATTTCAAAATTTTATTTATTACTTATTATTTATTTATTTATTTATTTATTATTATATACTTCTCTATGAGTTTAGTATCAAAATTCGTTGACAAAATGTCTTCAAATTTAACTATGTTTCCCCGTCTCTCCATCTTTTTCAGCCTGATACATGCAATAGAAGCTGAGAAAAAAATATGAAAAATACGTTTCTCGTTGTATCTCTGCAACAGATTGCCCTAGGAGGCTGATTTTTCGTGAATCTACGTCATTTTGTATTTTCATTTTCTTTCATATGAGCAATGCGATTATCGATTTGGTTTGGGGGCACTTTTCACCGCCTTATTCGACTACACCCTTTAATGCATCCATATACACCGGAACTTTTCCAGATATTTTCAAAACAGCTAAGATTAAGCCGCTTTTCAAAAAAGGCAATAAAAATAAAATTCAAAATTATCGGCCAATTTCTCTTTTGTCAGTTTTTCAAAAAAATAATAATTCTGTAGTTCATTGAAGATGAACGGTGTGCCATTGACTGATGTTAAGATACAATGCAGTCAAACCTCAAATGGAACGTCGATTTAAATAAATTGAGCACAAAATCAAATTCATTATGCTACGCGTTCAGAATTCTTTCAAATTCAGTCAGCCTTCATACTGCTTGTTGTGTATATTTCGCTAATGTTCATTCCCTTCTGAGATACAGCATAATATTCTGGGGAAATACATCTTATAGCACCCAGTTTTATAGATTATAAAAAAGAATAGAAAATCCTACTAAAGTGATTCTTTTAAGCCTCTCTTTATTAATATAGGAATTTTCCCATTACCTTGTCTCTTACGAATCTGGTGTTTGTCAAAAAGATCTACTTACTTAAGGGCGGGAATAGATTTTCAGCAAAAGCCGATGTCTATAACACTCGACTAGTAATCATATTCATCAGGCGACAGTATCAACAGCTCACTACAAAAGTTCACATACAATACACGAACTTTCATTCACGTACACAACACTTTGCCAGAGGACATTAATCGATTAAATTCGATAGAAAAGTTTAAATACCAACTAAAATCGTTTCTGTTGCATAACTGTTTCTATACACTTAGAGACTATACTGAGCATCAAAACAAAAGAAACATTAATTTAAACAGTGATATTTAATGGATTAGTTATCATTTGGACTGAATAATTCTAAAAAATGTGTAACAAGTATTGTACCGCAGCGTCTGGGTCAATGAACCTTATCTCGATCAGGATTTTCGTCCAGTTTCCCTGATCCTTTGAGCAAATGCTGAGATAGCCCCTTGTTAGGCTTCTGGACATAATTGTAACTACATTATCTGTGCACGTCTTCTAGAATTCAGTGTGAAAATATAGATATTGATATTATCGTTTTCCATATTGTCGCAGCAGGCAGTATTATTCCTTGACAAAGTACATGAGGGATAAGAGCCCAAATTATAACTGATTTACCCTTGAAAATAGATTTTATTACATCGGAGCAAATATTTTTTGTTAGCAATTCTTGCAAAAAACAGGAAATGATTCTTTCTGTATTCAAAATTCAAGTAGTATGTGGTTTAGGGTAGGGATCACAGAATTATGAAAACGTGCACAGAATTCGCTTCTCTACGTAGCACGTGACACACAGTTTTTAACTGTTTTGATGTAAAATAAATATAAAATAAAAAAACAAAAGATTTTTCAAAATTTTTCGTAGAGGTAGTGCAAATGTACCATATAGAGAAATATAACATAAATGTAATACCAAATAGAGTAAGTAATATGACAAACACCATATTGCTCTATTCTTTTGTTTTGTTTTTTTAATTACAAAAATGCATTTTTTTACTTGTCTCTCATGTCGGTAATATTAAATTAGAGGTAATATTAGATTATGCACACACACACGTTTCCCTAAGTTGGTAGTAGCATGGTGCAGAACGGCATTACTTGATCGCAGATTGGTATGACGACAAAAGATGAGTGCAATGCGTTGTGTGTTCCAACAGGTAAAGAATACCCAATCTTTATTAGAAATGGAGATGTAAGATCTAGCTACACGTCCTTCGCTTTCAGCTTCAGATTCTTGCCTTTTCATTTTGAATACCGGTTATTTACAAGCGGGACGGCATCCTTAACCATGTGTTTCTGCTTTGGCATTTTAAACAATCCTTTGAATTTTCGAAAAGCTTCATTTGAAGCACTTTTACTCATTAATACAATAATGTAAACAAATCGTTGGGAATGTGCATATTAACGGGGTGAGAGAGATTTAAAAAAAATTACATTTGTGTAATTTTTGAAAAAAAAAAAATAATGCAGTGAAATGAATGTTATGTCATCTTAAACAGTGCAATTAGCACTATCAGTACGAAATGTTTGAAGAGAAAATTTGGAGCCGTTTTTGATAAAATGGCGATGAGCGTTCCTGAAAATGCGGAATTTTGAGCTCGTTTTCACAAAAACGTTTTTGAGTTTTATAGAAACTTAATAAGACATCATTTAAAGCACATGTACTCCCAAATGCAATAATGTCAAGAAATCGACGATAATGTTAATATTAACAACGTGAGAGTGACGTCAAAAAATTTCAATTGAGTAATTAAAAAAACAAAAAAAAACAACAACTAAGAATAGAGTAAAATGGCGTTTACATGTAATGCAAACGCAATGCAAACACCTGTCATGCTAATGCAATATTAAATGTTTATATCAACGTGAGAGGGTCTTCTGGCTTATCACAATATATTTAAAATTTAAATTTGACTAAATTTTGCAGACATTCAGATAAGTTATATGAGAATCTGATAAATAAAAAATATATTATTGTTGTAGAAACACCAAATGCCTTTTTGCAGGTATACTACTGCTAAAACAAAAAAGGTGAAAGTCAAGATTTTAAAGTGAATTGTTAAAAAAAAAAAATTAAAAAAGGTCATTTTTTATGTTGAATAAGTATCTATCTCTGAAATTAAAACAAATACTGCTGGGTAGAAGATGCACTGCTTAATCATGAAAGATAACTATTAATTTTTTATGGAAAATTGTTGCCCAAAAAGTTAGATTAAAAAAAACATTTTAATAAATTAAAAACCAAGGGACATAAATAATGTTTTGATTTAACTTGCAATGTATTGATTAATGGAAAGCAAATGCAGTTGTGGAAAAATTTAACTGTATTCTTTTGTGTAAAACAGGTTTTTGCGTTACATTAGAATTCTAATAACTGTAACTATCGATGGGACTTGAAGAAAGAAAAAAAAGAAAACAGTATTTTGGAAAAGCACTGAAATTGTCGCATGTTCCTGTCATATTACATTAAATTGCATTCTTACTTAATATAAAAAAAGGTAGTCTCAGGGGTTTAAGTTTATTTTTGCAAATATTCATCTTTCAAAATCTCTGAGGGCAAGTAATCTCTTGCATATTTTGTGGATCTGCTGCCACAGTATCATTTTTCTTTAGTTTTTCATATTATAACAATAGCTACAACTTACCAAGTATTTTTTTCTCTTGAGCTCAATATACCATTTTTTTATTGGTTTGAAGAATGACATTGGTTTTTCTTCAATGTCTAATGTTACATATTGGACATAGATGTTTCACATTTAAAAAGAATTTGAAATACACAAAAACTACACTATTGTTATTATTTGATTAATAATCAGAAATTAATAATTGATTATCCATTTCATTTAAATGTTTGTTCCAATATGCAGTAAATAAATTGTAAAATATACATATGAATAGAAATAAACTATTAAAAAGACTCGATTTGTCAGAATAAATTTCAGAGATAATGCATGGAATTTGAGCTATAAAGGAAAAATAATCATAACTTAAAGTTCGTTACATATATTGTGCAACATGCAGTTGACAAATTTCCTTTAGTTCACCACACACAAATTGTGTGGGTGTTCAGTGCCAGTGTCAACGGGAAGCCTTTACTACTCTAGTGTAGCACTGCAGTCTGGGCACTAACAGCCGTTTCGAAATTGTATTTTTCACGATAAATTAATAATATATATAGCACCAAGATATTTGTGAATGAAGTAGTTTTTTCCAGTGGACCACTATCTTTAATTTAAGACCATTTCTAAGACAATCTGTCTAGCCAACTGTTCTCAGGAATTCATGCTTCATATTAATGTAGATAATAATTATGTACAAAATGACTACCAAAAAATTAAAACATTACAATTTTGCCACAAAAATTTAATTTTAAATTTAGAGCACACTAATATTAACAAATAACAACACTGTGACAGATGTTTTTAACCCATACACATTTTTCAATTGAAATAACAAGAATTAGTAATTATAGATGTCTAAAATGAAAAAACAAACAAAAAAAAAAGATCACTTCCAACTCACAATTGTTTATTAAAACATGTATAATAATATACAGAAAAGTACATGTATACAGAGAATTAAATAGTAAGCAGCCAGTGTATTGGTGTTTATAAAACCACAACATTTAAGTACCAAAAATCCATCTACAATTGAATGCTTTTACATGTACATCACAACACAAGAAAATACAACTTTCTCACATATGTACAATAATTTCTAGGGTTGACACTAAAATATTTATTATATACAAATAAAATACAAAACCTATACATGTGTTACAGCCCTACGCCACCATCCTGATTGAGGTTTTCCTGGGTTTACTCAACCGCGTAAGGTGTATCCCGGAATGCTAAATCACTAGTCTTGCATCCCAAATATAAATGTAAAACCTGCCTTCCATTTCTTGTTATTTGTTCACAATTGAGGCATTCGGATGTAGGAGATGAGATTTGATATTTTGCAAAAGTAAAATTATTGTCTTTATTATACTCTTCTAGTAAACGAGATACACAGGTTCTCTGTACATCGTATTAGCTATAGAACCCTGACAAATTGACAATGAAAATACATTCACATTTTAGGAGCAGCACTCTTCCTTTAGATAATACAATCATTGCACTTTTGTAAGTAACGTGAAATGTTATTATTTTCAGACAAATGCCTCAATTGTAATTATGTAAATGTTAAAATAATTAAGTGGTTAGGCAGAAGAGCAGGTCTTACTGCCTGAGCCTCACCAGAAATAAAGATATTATTATTACACAACAAACTAAACTTTATACATAAAAATTATATTTTGTAAAATAATTTTTATTTTATTGCATTCTCATTTCAAAAGGCACATGTCTTTGGACCAGTTTCTTTATGCTAAGACAACAGTAGTATTTTCAGAACAATTAAATTTTTATTTTTACAATATATATTGCAGAATTTCTTTCCATTTAAATCCATAGTTAGACTATAGCTAATACAAAAAATTCTATTAATCTATCTCAAAGTTAAAGTTTTAGAGGATTCACATTCCACATTTAATTTGTACATTAAAAATCATCTTGAATTAAAACAATATTTACCATAGTTCACAACTACTAAATCAACAAACAACAGAACATTTCCAAAATATTTTCCAATATCCAATAATAATCTTAGGAGATTATTAAATGAATAATATTCCTTTGAGAAATTAGGGCAAAGAGAACTTAAAAAGAACTAACTTTAATTTAAAAAATTAATGTCACACAAACCATAAAGCCATTTTAAAACCATTTTAATAATACTAGTACTCTGTAATTCTTTTTTCATTTTCAAACCTTCTCAAATCAATTAATTTGTTTTCAATGGAACAACACTTACCTTTATAACTCTTATATTTCTTTCAACATGATACTGTGATCTCGAAAGCTTTTTCAAGACATTACAGTGGTGTTATAATTATATTTAAAATGAAAGTAAATATATTTCGTTCAGAATACAAAACATCATGACTAGTAATAAGCTGGTAACAAAATGTAAGAGACACATGTGGAGAGGAAACATACAAAATGCTCCTCTTCAATAATTAATAATGCAATTTATCTTAAAATGCTTTCACTTGTAATTTGAAACATATTGTGAGGCATATTAGTGTTCATTAAGAAAATTGTCCACATCATGCTTCCCAGCATTGTTGCAGAGGTGCATTGTTCACTGGAATTATTATTAAAAAGCTAAAAGGTTCAAAAACAGGTAACAAGGTCTTAAAAATTCTTATTTTACATTAAAAATTGTAAGTTTGAACATTGACAAAGAGAGTGATGAAGAAATATACAGGTACATTTTCTTCTACTGACCAACCTATCTCTACATTTCAATCATAGGTATTGAAAACAAATGTAGACTTTCATAACCATAGAAATGTCAATAACAAAAATATCTCTGCAAGAAAACACTATTTTGTGTTATCACCTTAAGTGTTCTTCAATAACAATGTATGTACAGGGTACATATTGATACTCTTCAAAGATAATTCAATGTCTTCGTTTTCGTTTTAATTTCTTTGAATCATTGACATTTTGTTCAGCATTATCATCACTCTCAGCTTCTCCCCCTTCTTCCAAGTCAGTTTCACTATCACTATCAGAAGGTTTATAATCATCGGAACTTCCATCATCAATAAATGGATCATCCAAATCATAATCATCTTCATCTGAAACGCTATCATCAACCAATGCTTTTTTTTGACGTTTAGCCTTCCTTGGCCTCTGTACCATTTTAGTATGCTTATAATGCTGTCGATGAAGAGGATTTTTACGATAACATGCCAAACCATACTGACATTCTGGACGGTTGTCAACAGTAGAATAATCACTGTCACCTGGATGGCTGAAATCTTGTAGATGTTGGGGGTTCTTTCGATAACATTGGGCTCCATATTTGCATTTGGGTCTGTCAGTTTTATTAGTATTGTCAGTTGTACTACTAACAGAATCAGATTGATCCCCACCAACACTATTCACAGAAGTGGCAGCATCAATACTAGTACCAGCATCACAATCAGCATTAACACCAACAAGAATATCAACTCCAGAACCAGCATCAACATTGCTTCCAGTAGGACCTCCAGTATCAGAACCAGCATCACAAATATTTCGATCATCATTTTCAATACTTGTATCATTATCGTTATTTTCAATTCCTCTACTTTTTTGTTCTTCTTTATGTACTGATCCTTCAATGCTTTCTCTTTTTGTATTAGGATCAAGTTCTATATCTGTAGCATCATCATCTTCATCTTCTTCTTTCTTTATGGAAGAAACAAGAGGTAACTGACTGTCCACAGTGGAGTCGGCTTCTGGAATGTTTTCTGCCAATGAAGTAATATCAGGTTTCACTTGAACTTCTTCATCACTACTACTCATCTCTGGATTCGCACGTGGTGGCTTCCTAGTTTGTTTTATTGGCGACAATTTGGCTTTAGTTTGCTTATTAACCATAACAGAATTACCTACAGTTTTACTTGTTGATGGTAAGTTCTCGTTTTCATCTGCAGGAGCATGATTGACATTGTCAACATGCACATTCACATGTTTCTTATTACCGTGAGTTTTGTTGCACTCGGTTTTCTTTTTTGATGGTGTATTACCGCTTTCAAGATTAATTAGCCACTGTGGTAACACCCGCTCTCGAAATGCCATTTTTATACTTTGTTTAGCCAATGTTTTCTATTAAAAACAGCTTTTACGCAGTTTTAGTCTCATTCACGTCTACTTACTCCGTTTTATCTACTGTCATTACGCTACATCCACAATAATTGATTGGATACATGAAACCGTCGCAAGACGCAAGTTCCAACAAGTATATAGCGCGCTCATGACCGAACGAGTACAGAAATGCGACTGCGTCACGCACGTTTTGAACATTGTTGACCAAGCCTAGGTCAAGAAACAACTGCACGTCTCTTCGCAGGATGACCAACTTTCACATCACTAACGCCTCATGGACGTTGTACCAAGAGGACCAAAATGAAGCGCTCTCTTGCTGTACCAATACCGTGTAATTAACACACTGGTCCAAGACAGTTTCTTTCTTTGTTTTGTTCCTTGTCTCTCTTCATCGTTAAGATAACCAACATATAGGTGTCACCACTACCAAATTATTGGGAAGGGGCGATTCAAGAAATAAGGCATACATTACCGGGGAATTCCCTTCAATAACCCCCACTGACGTGTCTTCTAGAAGTTTGGAGGGCAGCACCGTCGCCTTTGGGTGGCAAGTGGCAGATGTCGGTGTCGGCCGGTATGCCGCAAACAATGGATACGACTACGTGTGGATTCTTTTAGTAGGTCGGGATCATACTTCGTTGGAGATTTTCCTCTGCCTATCTATATATTTAAAAAAATAAGGTATTCTGCCATGGCTTCGTTTAGAGCTTCTACTGAACAGATTGTAGTATTTTTTCCTTTAAATGAAAGAATGTGATCCCTAGATGTGTTATCAGATATTGTTTGTGTTGATTCACCAACATTTACGGTGTAAATTAATTAATTAAATCATTCTTTAATAGTACGCTTTTCAAAAGTCAATTGTTTTCTTCCAAAGGGTGGCTGTTTTAAAATTTATATATAATATTTCGAGTCCCCGCCGCTTCAAGGTGGCGCTGCTTGATGTTTTGTTTTGATTATTGAGATTTGTTCACAATTCGTCAAGGTTTTGTTTCAGTGTAATAATTGCATTGTGGTGATGACAGTTTGTATGTATTTCCTTTTGTAGTATATTTTGTAGAGAACATTCGGACAGTCGGTTTTGTTCGGTTGTACTGAAGTAGTGAAGTTATTCACAGGTTATGTCGAATTCCGAATCGTTGCCCACGCGCCGCAAAAGACGCAAGCGTAGTACATTGACTGGGAGCAGGGAAAGAGAAAGTCAGCGCAGATGTCGTGATAGTGAGGTCATTTCGTTTTCTGTTGGGTCATTGTCTATGAAATGTCAGTTTTGTTCTAATTTGTACTTCCCATGTGAGAGAAATTCTGTAAACGAGTTTACTCTGTGTTGCTTAAATGGGAAAATAAGTTTTCCTTCGAGCAATATGACAGAAGAAATCAAACAGTTGCTTACAGGAGATGATGACACATCAAAAAACTTAAATAATTACCGTCAGTATAATAGTGCTCTTTCTTTTGTGTAATTTGGTGCCGATATTGCACTGCCACCTGCTCATGGGCCATACGTGTTCTAAATTTTGGGAACTCCACATCACAGAATATCTTCGTTATACACTGAAGATTCAAACAATGCAACATATTGTGAACATTAGTCTGGGCACAGTATTTCACATTTATCTCAGATCACACCGTCAAATTTGTACGGGTTCTCACTAGTATTGGTTTAAAAGCGTTTTTGTTTTGCGTAGGTACACTTTCTTGCAATAAGACGGTATTTTTTTGTCTCTAAAATAAAGTTGTAATTTCACGATAACCAAGTTGTGTGTGGTACAGGACTGGGGCGGGAGAGGTAGAATAATATTTTTTTAGATTCCCTACTGTTCTCAGAAATCAGGAAAGTAAAATTATACTACTCTCGGAACAACAAGGACAAAAGTGGATTTCTGCACTGAAGTGAGAAAAGTTATGTTATTTCTAGTATAGTGGCCACATACAGGTAACACCAGGGTTTGATTTCTGGCGGAACGAGACGGAACGGCGCGTTCCGGTACCTCGGGAATAAATATTAAATTATAGCGTAAAAATACCACTATTTCTATTAAATTAATAATTAATTTGGAAGGCGTTCCGGGACTTAAAAGTTTATAAGTCAAGAACTGGGTAACACCACCTTCGTAATTCGCAGTTCAAACAACTAAATATCTTAAACATTTTTCTGTCAAACTCAGGCTCAGGCTTGATACTCTGTTCTCAGGTGTTTCACCAGTAAACATATGTAGATTTTCTACATTTCTGCAACCATATAAACAACCCAATAAAAAGAACATAGTGTGACGTCGTGGGAATACACAATAATCACAGACACGAGCTTCAATGATAAATATGTACAGGTTTATTCACAATATGTACAGTAATAATTTAAGTTACTCAGCTCTGGTAGATGTTTACTTCCCTGATCGCTGGAGCGATCCTTAAAAATGAAATGACTGACTCGTGGCCCGCGCCACTCGTCAGCGAGCCTCCCGCACACAGCAGACAGCTCCGGCGACCTCGGTCACCCGTGGATATAGTCCACAACGGCGTCCCAACACATGAGTTGCCGCACGAGCCTAGCTCGGCTCCGCACCGCCCTGGGCGCAAGTTTTGTGCGTTCACAGGAGGGTTCCCACTCAGCTCAACAAACCCCGCCCCCGCGCTCTGCGTTCGCTCTTATATAGCTACCACCCACGTGACCTGAAACGTCACTGGGTTTTGCACACGGCCCGCGGTAGTCGCGTTGCCAGGCATTTTTGGACATCCATTGCCATGGATTCCAAGAATTTTTCACGCGGCACGCGGCAAAAATGCGCTGTCCCGCATTTTGGGCATCCCTTTCCCTAGCTCTTAGGATTTCTCAGAATACCTCGGCGTGTCACATCCTGCCTGGCCCCTGGCGTCTAATCCCTTGCCGCCGAACCTTTGTGGCGCCCCGGCGGTTGCTAGCTGTAGCCATACAATACGTTACAATAGCTCTCACAAAAATAAGTCGTCGTTTACATGCAGTGCCTGAACGTGTTGAATAAACACAGCATCATAATAAGTTTGAGCTACTAAAATGTTTTGGATCTTCAAGATTTTATTTGTTTAAAAGCTAAGCTCAAATATGACGTAGCTAACCAAATGAACTTGTCACTGGGGTTATCAAGTTATACGTATAATTGTATCGCAAGAAATGACATCAAATGTTCAATAAAACTTGACAAGCAAAAGTTATTGGAAACATGTTTGATGAAAAATGTTGACATTAAAATCATTGGGGATAACACACGTAATATTTTAAACGCGTGCCTGGATATTGAAAATCAACCATCAAAATTTGAATTCAGACGTTAAAAAGTGTCGTATTTATTTATATTTATAAATAACCATATATTTATTATAATTAATACATTGAACATTTATAGGTTAAATTATATCAAATTCTGATTAACTTAGTGTTGAAAGTTCCTCCACTCTATGAAAAATTAGAAACATTTTTGTGACTGTGTTTATGAACATTCTTGATTTTTTTCCACAAATATTATTAAAGTTTAATGTAGGTAATATTTCTGACAATGATAATATTTAATTCAATTTTCTAAAATAAATATTTAAAAAGACGACAATTTATAAAAATATATGGAAGAATTCACTTCTAATCGAATAGCACAGGGGTCCGAAATTCGACATTTTTCATAACCGATGAAAGAGTCCGTGGATCTAAACGTTTCATAGATTTCATTTTATTAGAAGTTAGCACCTTAGCATCATCTTTAAGGTCATGATAATATTTACTTGTTTATTTATTTATTTATTTTACGTCAAATAACAGTTAAAACTGCGTATGACGTGCTATGGGGAAAAGTGAATTGTGTGCACATTTTCAAAATTCTGTGATCCCTACACTAAGTCATATACTACTTAAATTTTGAAAAAAAAGCTCCCATGTAATAAAATCTATTTTCAAGGATAAATAAGCAATAAATTTTGGTTCTTATCCATGTTGTCCTTCGGAATAATACTTCCTGCCGCGACAACATGGAAACGATAATTTGAATAATTGTATTTCCCACTGAATTCTAGAAGACGTGCACAGAAAATGAAGTTACATTTATGTCCAGAAGCAAAACAAGGGGCCATCTCAGCATTTTCTCAATGGATCAGGGAAACTGGACGAAAAACCTGATCGAGATGGGACTTCGAACCATTTTCAAAATGAAAAGTTGGTGATTTGACGTATGTCTGATAGAGTACCATTTTAAATCGAATTAGTGAACGAGATGCGCAGCCAGAACCTAAACAAACCTAAAGAAAGAAAGCAACATTGTAAATAACAAATGTGATAAGTACCATAAACCTTGGAACCCCGCAATTCAGCTTTAAAATTACTAATTCTCTAGGAATCGCTTAACGTGCACAGTAGAGGTGGCCACCCAATACTTTCCCGCCAAAAGTAGTGACGTCATTCCGGACATCTTTATGAGGAGCTCAGTGCCATCCGTAAACTAGAGGCACTGGAGAGACGTCTCTCTGCTGGAGAGCGCCTTTGCGACACTATTGAAAGATGCTAATGCAAACTATACTCAGAGTAGTCCGCTAAGTGTAGTGTATTACGTATTACAGTAGGTGTAGATAGCATTGAAAATGCGCGATTACACCCTTCTTTGCTTCATTTCGCTACTCAGAGAGTACATACGTATTTACAAATTGCATAAATATTCTTAGAGCTTCACCGCATCACACGTGCTCCTGTGTGCACTTTGTGCCTTGCGCCGCAAGCCTTGCGTATGCCGGTGTGTTGTGTATATTTTGCGACGTTTTTTCCCCCTCAACATTGCGGATACTTGTGTTCGCTGTTGGGCAATCGTGGAATGATAATTTTATTATCGTGTCATTGAGTACAATATATTTCAATCCCTTTTAATATTTCGCTAAAGACTACAGTCATGGCAAAATCAAGCTTCAATATTGATAGAGCGAAAACGCACATACTGATGAACGAAAAATCTGTGGCAAATGTGAGGATTGTTTACAGTGAATTGCAGTTGTTGCCAAAAGCGTAGTTTATGTGTACACTTTTTTGTATATTCGGGACTCTTACTTCACTTTATTGTTTCTAGTTGCTGCCTTCTGAGGATGGATTGTACCTGAATGAAGATGGGCATTGGGATTTTGATAAATGGCGTGAAGTAAGTGCCTCGTAATGACAAAATTATCTGTCTGTGAAAGTCTGTTTTATTTTGTGATAATGAAGCTCAGTTTCATAATGCCTTTCCCAGATACTATGGTTGTTTTTTAAATTTCTTTACAGCAATTTCAAATTAAAATTGTTAAGCATAATTCATTGGAAATGGAATTTGACTTAATTGGTATTCAAGCTGCTATTGTTAATGCTTTTAGGAGAATATTACTTTCAGATGTAAGTATAATTCTTTTTCACGATTTTGCTGATAATATTTGACATGAGAATTTGCATTTCTTTCTAAGTTTGTTTAAAAATTGGTATATTTTATTTTTAATCTGAAATATCATTTATTACAGGTACCTAGTATGGCATTTGAGAAAGTTTTAATTTATAACAATACTTCCATCATTCAAGATGAAGTTCTTGCGCATCGTCTAGGCCTAATACCACTGAAGGCTGATGCCCGTCAATTTGAATATAGACAGCCAGGTTATTGTTTATTATTTGTTTATATTTCAATATTGAAACAGACTTTTAGCATGTAGCAGCAGAAGCTGCTATTTAGTGACATTTTATAATTATGAAAAATCCTTTAGATTTAAGAAATGTAATAAAAAAGAATTAAACCTACTTTTAGTTAGCTTTTCTTACGTGACACAGTAATAAATGTTGGGTTAATCCTTTGTACTACCCCGGGAATCCAAATAATAATAATAATAATAATAATAATAATAATAACGAACCTAGAATAATGAACAATGGGCATGTGATTAAGAATAAGCATGGGTTAAAACACAGGATGGACATTATTTATTTCAGATTTGTTAGTCATTGTCAAAGCTTGCACATTCATGACGCTGGTGACTATGTATGTTTGAGTATGTTAATGATGGCACAAGGTAATGTTGGACATCTGTAAATTATTTCATTATATCATGTACAGCAATATAAATGTTAAAAATAATTATTTTAAGTAATGAGCATGGAAGTTTAAAAGCATATAATTATTTATCAGAAACCTTGTATTTTATGATAGTGTTTTTACTTACGTTTCCCCAAAACGTGTAATAGATTAATGGCATTAGACGGAAATATTTTTTTTCTACCATTGACGTACAGAAATGTATTGTCATTGAAAAATTGTAAGAGCAATAAGCTCATTTTCTCCTTTTGGTTACAAATAAACACATCAACCATTTTCAATTTTAGTATTCCAAATCCTACTAGTAAAATCTCCTTTTTACTTGCTCGCATTACATACGACACATTCTATATCTTAGGAGCCCACTAGCTTTCAGCTTTTCTTACACTTCTTTGCACAATTAAAGCAAAATATCAAGCGAGTTCTGAAAGTGAAAGATTTTAATTTTGAAAGACTTCTTTAAATTGAAATTCGAAAACCAATAATTTTAATATTAGGTCATAATTTAGTAATGTTGGGCAATTGTGTATTGATTTTTTTATTATTATTGTTATTATTATTGCATTCATTTTGAATCGACTTCTTGTGTTTGACATGCTGAAATCGAAAATAAAAACTTTTGACTTTTTTCTCTACTTGTGTACACTCTGAACAGCATGTTTATTTGTTGTTTTTTATTTTATTTTTATATTTATTTTCAAATTTCCTTTCTGGTGCACATTGTGAGGTCTGTTGAACCAGTCTTTTTAATGACATTGGTAAATCATTTAAACAGGTGATTACACGTTATATTGTGTATAAACACTGAATCAGAGTTGGGTCGTGGGCCATAATTTTACAAGTAGCCAATGTCCTTTATAGACTATTTAATATTTCGTATGAAATAATCCAAAAAGATTATAAGTAGTATTGCTATTGGCAGTTTTATATTTGAAGTTTTATTTTTAATTCAGGAAGTCAAACAAAGAATATAAACATATTGCAGAGACTTCATCAGCCAAATTTGCAAGCCTTTTAAGTGCTGAAAAGGATGGCAAAATGTAATAATTAGTACAGAACGGAACTTCAAAATAAAAAAAATATATACATGAAAATATAGTAATTTTTAATTGAGAATAAATATACGTAATTTTATACTCATTACATCACGATCGTAAATTCTACAATAGCTATATGAAAATACAAAAAGGTAAAAATACACCTTGGCGATTAAAATCTCTAATGAATGATAAAAAACAATCGAATAGCACCATCACATCACGAAACTTTACAACTGTACAACAGCTGTATGCTATTTAAAACAAAGAATGATAAAACCGAATTTCAGGAAAACCAACAATCAAGAAATAAAAGAGGTAAAAATCAACCCAAACCTGTGAGTATATCATTAAATGAACAATGATACACTGTATTTTAACATTTTTGTATGATTTTTACCCGACATGGGATTCTTGTTCTTTCTGAAATTGTTCTATCTTTGTCTATTTTGTAAATATTCCAAAGCACAGACAAAATCAGATGTCACCAACCCTCATCCTGTAAAAAAAGACGGTATACTTTTATGTACAACGATTACAGAATGTATGTTGCCTACACATTGTTTATATTTAGGCGTAGACGCACATCACTAGATCAATTATATTTTGGATGTACTGAATAAGAAGGAAAATAATATACATCAATTGTGTAGTATCAGTGGAGCAGCATGATTATAAACAAATCAAATGAAACATTTGGAAGTCTTGCAAATTTTCTGGTTCTTTCGTAATAATCCATAAATATTAAATCATAAGATTAACTGAATGATGTATACATCAGTACAAGAGAATTAAATACTATATATCCTGTATGTAGATTTTCTGTTTTATAGATGATGAAAACGGGACAGATGTGGACACCCTGAAGTTTAGATTAAAAGTAAAGTGCAGCTGGAATAAAAACGCTTCACCATCTGCACCTCTTTCTGAACAACAACTCAATACAAATGGTATGTAAAGTGTGGAAAAATTTATTTGAAATTTAACTTTTTTTTCCTTCTGAGTAAACCGTACAAGCTCTGATTATTGTAAACAGTTACAATTAATGTAGATTTCCTGTTTCGCAAATATTACATATAGTTTTTAAAGTTAACTAAAGAAAACTTATGTGGCTGTGCCAGCATCTTCTAGTGTATTGGGTATGCCAAATAAGAATGTTTTAAGTCATATCATTGTTAATGGAGAATTACATTTATTTGAATTGCGATTATTGTGTGATTGTGCAAAAGAAATCGGTTTCGTGATGTGAATAAAGAAAATACCAAGTTTTATAAGATTTTCTCTCAATTCAATATTTACTTAAGTCTGGATGATAGGCAAAATTCCTATATTTTATTATTCAAGAAATGAAAATAAGATATTACAAGTTCATATCAAGTCATTAGTGAGAAGCAAATCTACTGTATTGTCTTTTTACCTGTTTTCTTCAGTAATCCTGTGTAGCTCATTTACTTCAATAACTTCCTAATCTGGCAACACTTTTCTAATTCTGTTACATGGTGACATTTCTGTAAGACTTTCAATTTTTTTTCTTCTTTTTTTCCCCCTTTCTTTCTTTCTTTCTTTCTTTTCTTTTTCTTTTCTCCTTACAACAGCTTACAGATAAACTGCATTGCCATAAAATTTATTTTGATATGCTTAATTGTAGTAAATTAGCACAGAATATTAATATTCTAATATTATTCAGAACTATTGAGAAAACAGCATTGAATATAGATTCCAATTCCGGAAATATTTAAACATTTCTTCAAATAAAAAACAAGAAAAAAAGAAGAAACGCACACATACATACAATTCAATGATAGTTTAGGGTGAGAAAAGTGTTTTATAAGATAAACAAAAAACAGTCCAGAAGAACACCCTATGCATGACTACTTGAATATTGCCTCCTTATTTGCTTCTTGGTATCAGTAAGAATTTACTTGGTGTCATTCACATTGTTTATAAAACCCAGTCATTCAAAACCAAATAGAACAAGTAAAATGTTAGTAAGATATTTTTGATAATTTAGAGCTCCACCAGCTGAAAATTGTGGGGTTAATTCACTGGGGTGAAAAAAATGTTTCAACTAACTTAAACCAAATACTGAAAATTACATTGCTTAAGGATGCTGCAATAACCTCAGCTGATGTGAAAAAATAATTTTGTTTTGAAAAATGTGTTGCAGAAGTTAAAAGTGGAAAATTTGAAGTATTGTATCGTTACGTACAATCACTTACGATCTTGGACATTTCTTAATGACAGCAGAGATCCATTGTGTGGAGATACTGTATAGGTGTTATAATCCCTATGTCAGGATTAGAATTTTTTTGTTTCGTTTACTTTGTGTTAGATTATTTAAATAATGTTTCCCACATGTGTTTATTGTATATGTTGTTCTGGGTCTTTATTTTATCTTGCAACCCAGGTCTGGGAGCACCTCTTGTTTTGGCAATTTGACAACCACAGATCTTTGCCTCCATTCAAGACAGTTATGGCTGACATGTTGGGATGGACAAGAAAGGAGGAGGTGAAAGTCAGGTCATAAGCAACAGCAAATTTCCTGTTTCTGTGTTTTTCCCTTTCAAGACTTTGGGTTGGCAGGTACGAGGCTGAGACGCCGGAATCTTTTTGTTGTGACCCAGAGTGGGGTGAGCATAGAAAAGAACAGGCAAATTCTTTATGTGATTCTGTCCAGAATGCTTAAGAAATAGAACTGTGATGCTGAAGATGTGGAGGGAAGTTTTGACTGATTTATCGATTTATTAACAGCAATGTAACATTATTATTTAATGAAAACTGCCTCAAGAGGGAAATCAGAAAGATATCTTGTGGAACATTGCCAAGCTCTTAGTTATTTATAACAATAACATAATAATAATAATTATTATTTATTATTGTTATAAGGAACCTAAAAATTAAACAAATAAGAAAATCTTAATAAAATTGATAAATAAAATAATATTTCCTTAAAATGACAATAAATTGACCGTAGTGTAAATGCTCAAGAGACTGACATTTACTCTTTTCAGTGTAGTGGCTGCAACATGTTGAGTAACAAAATAAGTGATTATTCTTTCTCGCAACTAAACTAGTTACATTCTCCCACCCCGAAATCTGAGGGCAATGCAACTGCTGGGGGGTAGCTTAAAGTGGAAGGGATTCTGAAAGTATTTCACTGTTCCCAAATTGCCAAAACAAGAGCAGGTGCTCCCAGGCATGGGTTACAAGATGAGTTAAAGACCCAGTATTAATTTATACACAATTCAAAGATTCCTAGCAACTTTTTTGTAAAATATGTTCATATTCACATGCATCGCATTTTTGGTAAGCCCGGGTTGGCATGTAATGTCAGTATTTATTTGAGAAAATATAACTACAAATTTTTGTTGATATTTCAGTGCTTTCTTATGTTATTTTTAGTGCTTTTTGCCTAATTATTTTTAATTTTTATTGTCTAACATCCAATCTCTACTTAACACAACCTCCTACATTGTGCGTATAGGGCAATGAAATTTTGCTCTATCTATTAAATTTCAAGGGAATTAGACAGATAGCGTAAAATATAATGATTTAATTCTCTGTCTTTTGCTTTGAAAGTTTACAAAAATTATGGAAAAGAAAGAAGAAAGTGCACATTTATAGGTTCTTTGTTCAGAATTATATTAGATAGTCACGTTTTATTAAAAACAAAACTTCATTTACCAGAAACCATAACTTAGATTAAAAAATTTCATTGAAATGTTCTATTAATTTTTAAAGTCTTTCATCTCTGATTCGAGGACTTCTTTCCCTCGTTTTCAGTTGCTCTAAATTTAAGATAAACAGAATCCATTATAATATCAATCAGCTTTAGGACAATAAACAATGTTAAATATTCTAACTTTCAGATTTTAGTAAAACTTACAACAAAACAAATTGAAATTTTAGTAAATATATACCAGGTACAAATGAACTCACCTCAAAATAAATTTGTCATTAGTTTTTGAACAGCATTTCTTGCTCTATGTAAGACAAAAGTTCCTAACATCTGTAATAAAATCCTTCTCCACATTCCACAGCATTGGAGTCCAGAGTGAGCATAGATTTGAAATATGTTATCTGAAATCTGGTTAATGTGTTTCTGTTTTTAATGTTTGTAATAAAAAATGACTGCCCAAAATAATTCTGGACAAAAAAAACTATAAATAGAAAATAAGTTTGAAGATAATTAAAATGTACATTCTCTAATAGTAATAATATATTCTCTTAAGAAATCATCTTTGCTTGACTTCAGACATCATAAGAGAAGAAATTAAGGCCCTTTTTTATTTATTTAATTTCAAAAACAGTAAAAGTAACTATTATTCAATATTTTATAGAATCAATAATATTGTTTTATTTTCAGTATCTTATATTTAAGATAAACAGTGGAATTATTTAATATGTAACCAGTCAATTGTATTTCGTTTAATTTTAATTATTGAAATAGCTTCTTTTATATTATTTCAATAGTTAAAATTATATTAAATACAATTGATGGGTTACATATTAAATAATTCCTCTGATTGTCTTAAAACATAAGATGTTGAAAATAACAAAATTTATTAACTATACTATCAACATAACTACTATGCATACAATTAATAATATTGTTGGTTTGTCTCTTGCCATGTGCTGCAATCTTCAAAATGGCAGCAAAACAGTCTTAAACAATACCATACCCATTATAATGTATTACAGTGAAACCCCTATTTTACGCCTCTCCGCGGACTGGTCAAAAAAAGTGTAAAATCGAGGAAAATGTAAAATCGAGGAAATTATTTTTCTGCACAGATTTTATTCCAAAACACAAAATTGTAAAAACAAACAAAATTCTAATAACACACAAAATTCTAAAAACACAACACATTGAAACTGGATACATTAAACAGATTTTACCCTTAAAACATGACTCTGTATGCAACTTCACACAATCACTTGTTCACCCAGTCCAAAATCGACATTTGCTTTTTATTTTCTAAGTGTTTTAGAGCATAAAGTTTATTTTCAATTTCACTGCATGAAATTAACACATTTTCATCCACACTAAATTGTTGAAAATACTTTCTAGCTGTGTCAAGTCCTCTAATGGCTTGTATAAATGTAACCTTTTTCTCATCCTCCTCTTCAGCAATTTCCTTGTCTATAGCAGAAGATTCTTCATCCAGAATCTGGTCAATAGACTGAATTTCACAAGTTAATAGTCCATTGTCCACAGTTACATAATCTTCAAAATCACGGTCATTGTCACTTATTTTCAAAGAAAGCCAGTCTTGTGTTTCATAGGAAGTTAAAACTGGAAGGACAATATTTTCCATTTCACTATCAACTTGAAATCCACAGTTTTTGAAACAATTTTTAATTGTTTCTGGAGATATTTCTCTCCAAGCTTCAGCCACAAAATGTAATACTTGAAGGGTGTTTAATTTAAGTTTAGAAACATCTTCAATCATCCCTCCATCTATCATCGCAACTGCTTTCCTTAATAATTGCTTCCTATAATAGCACTTGAAAGAGTGGATGATGCCCAAGTCCAGTGGCTGTAATTGGCTGGTGCAATTTGGAGGCAAAAATATAATCTTTATATTTCGCAGCCCACTGGTTTCCTTCGGATGAGCAGCACACTGGTCAATGAAGATAATATTTTTTCTGTTCTTGGCCCCCATCTGCCTGTCCAACTGTACAAGAAACTCTTCAAAAATTATCCCAGTCATCCAGGCTTGCTGATTTCCTTTGTATTTCGTCGGTAACGTTTTAATATTTTTGAAGCATCGGGGATTTTGGAACTTGCCGATAACTAACGGAGGCAATTTCTCGCTACCATCGGCATTACATGCCAGTAGCACGGTGATCCTCTGTTTGGATTTTGTGCCTCCATGGCATGCGTCCCCTTTAAAAGCCAGCGTTCTGTTGGGCTGGAGATTGAAGAACAATCCCGTTTCATCTGCGTTGAATATGTCCTTTAATTCATAGCCCTCCGTTAAATGACTAATTTGTTGCTTCCAGTCAGAAACGGTGGCTGGATCCACACTCGCGCTTTCTCCCGACACAGTTTTGTATACAAGATTTGGCGCTTTTTGAACCGGTCCAGCCAGCCATTGGACGCCTTGAAATCTTCCAATCCTAGGCGTGTTGCTATATGTAGCGCCTTTTCTTTCAAAAGACTCCCATCTATTGCCAAATTCGAGGTTCTCGCCTGCTTGAACCAACTAGCGAGAGTCGTTTCTAATTCTTCCATTGGCGACATTTTCAACGATTTTCGAGACTTCGAAAACAAAGGGCCGCATTTCGAATAGCATTTTTCAATTTTTTCACGCTGCTTCACTATTGAATTCAGAGTGGACACACTCAGACCCATTCTGGTGGCGAGGTCTATTCGCTTCCCAACGTGAGCATCGACTTGATCTAAAATATGCATTTTGTCTTCGATGGTAAATGACTTGCGTTTCTTCTCCATGTGCAAAAACATTTTTTCCATCATACAAGTCCAAAACAGCAATCGGCGACAAACACAATAAAACACACTCAGAACGGAACGCACTTGGAATGCAACACGTGGCGTATATTCCCGGGACATCGCTCAAAGAACCAACTAAAGCTGAACACTAAATGAGACGGCACTTCAACATTATGAGCTCGAAGGAGAGGAAGACATTGTTATCCAACCGGAAGCTCCAATACCAAAAATCATGGTGGAAAATGTTATTTCCACCATGCCAAAAATATAAGTCGTAACGAAGCTTCTGAGTGGACGACAGTGTCCCTTCTCTCTCAACAGCGAATAGCAAAACACTTAACATTTATATGTATCCCCTCCACTTTCACCGACATCGACATTTTCTTTCAGAATGTCCGTCTAAAATCCGAGACATGCTGTGCAAAAATCTTAATATCGGGGTTTTAGGACGTAGTAGGACTTCACAAATCAGGCGCAAAATCGAGGAAAACGTAAAATCGCGAAAACGTATAATCGAGGAAAATTATACATTACTTATATGGATGTTTTGCCGGGACCACTCATTTATGACGTAAATTCCGGGAAAACGTAAGATCGGGGAACGTAAAATCGAAGTTTCACTGTATTAAGATAGTCAGATTATTGTGTATTATTAAGATATCAGTAAATATTTGCATATGACTATTTTGCCCTGGAAGTGCATGCAAGACATCTGAAGAGATCAGACTAGTTTTGTTTGTTAAACAAGCTGTGAAACTACATCTGTTTTCCTACAATTTAGCAATTAGTCCAGATTGTTTTAATTTAGTTAAAAAGTTGAATGTAAAATCTTCTTACAGATGTTTTTCTTAGTACGAAATAGTAAATTCTAAATAACATTAATAATAAATATCTCCTAAGCAATGTGGTCATTATAGAAATTTACCAGTATCATTAAAAACTTTCAGTGTATTCTTCACAAATAAAATGGCTGCCAATGGGTAGTCAGAGCAACGTATATAAACCTGAAGATGTGAATCCCATTCATCATGACATTCTCATCGCCAAGATGGTTCCTGGTCAAGAAATGGACATAGAATTACATGCTATCAAAGGCATTGGCCGTGATCATGCCAAGTTTTCTCCTGTTGGTATGTAACATGCTATAAATCTTTATGTTCTATTTCTGACATTCTTTAATTTTGTTTTTATTTTTTTTAGCTACAGCATTTTACCGACTGTTGCCTGAAATAACTCTTTTAAGAGATGTAGAGGATGATCTAGCTTATAAATTACAAAAATGCTTTTCTCCTGGAGTAATTGGCTTGCAGAAGACAAAGTCAGGTAATTATACCTAAAACCTTAGTTCTCAAATGGTCTTGGGAGATTACAGAATTGATGTAGTCAAGGTGAAGAACTGGAGAATAGATTTCATGCAGAGGGGCTGAAGATTAATCATCTTGCAGGTAGGAATTTTTATATCAGTGAAAAGATGGTTATAAGTGATATCATTAACTAAACCAAACTTTAAATCAAAGAATTATTAATTGACCATTGAAACATAGAAATTGTGGTGGTATGGACATGTTGAACTACAAAAGGCTGCTGGAGTAGCATGTACAGTGAAACCTCTATATAACGTTCCTCCATATAATCTATAATCCATAATCCATAAATAATTTTCCTCTATGCTATGCGGAAGCCTACGTAATCATATTCCTCTGTTATGTCAATTTTTTTCAGTCCCGACCAAAAGCTTTATAGTGTTTTCCTCTATGCAGTGTTCAGAATTCATGGTACCTTAACAAAAATGTTTCGCTGTAATTGTACACAAATCTTCAGACAAACAAGGGAACATAAACAATAATAACTTGGCCACAAGGAATTAAAAAAGTTGAAGGCAAATACACTGAAATTGTGATTGGAGGGGAAGGGGAAGATGGAAACTGGGCTTCGGAAAACAACAGCTGTCACAGAAATCCCTTTCTTCACCATCGTAACCTCCATCATTCTTCCCAAACATCTACTAATACCTACCATTTTATTTTTTTTTTAATATCTTGTAAAAGATTTATGCCTAAATTATTTTTATGGATATTTCTTGCAGGAATATAAATTACTTCCAAGGAAGAATTTGAGGGCTAATGAAATTTTGTCACAATAACACATACCCATTATAATGTGTTATTAAGATAGTCTTATCTCCTCTTTTGTTAGTGATTAAATTGATTGTATATCAATGTGTAAGTGAAGGTGTAGATATTGCCACTGACTAGCATGAACCAAAAATTAGTAGTAAAATAGTGTTTTTACTGCTTTGTGTTTTTGTATTTAGACTATTAAATTTGTTTTGAGAACCATTAGTCATTAGAATTATTCTGAAATTGATTTTTAAAAGGGGTCTTCAGTATTTTGTAATTTGGAGATGCAAATGGTATATTCCTTAATGTTGATTAATTGATTTCATTTTTAGGAAATGTGACAGCATATGTGAGCGATGCTCGATATGACACTTGCAGTAGAAATGTGTTTCGGCATGAAGATCTGAAGGATGCTGTGCAGCTAGAAAGAGTAAAGCATCACTTCATTTGTGAGTTTCTCTTGATATAATTCTTCCATCAGCTGTTTGTATAAAGTTTTTTTCATTTACATCTGCAGTACATTATCAAATTTCACTATGCTTAACATTGAGGTAATCATTTATGGATTCAAGAACTGTCCTAGCTTTTTAATGCTTATTTCCCAAATTTTGTACAATCGTTTTACGCAATAGAACTTCTTACTGCTTATTGATAGTCTTTCACCATATGTTATAAAAAGAAGTTTTGCACATTTTAATGATAAAAATGGAAAGTATTAAACTTCCAAACTTTAAATTTGTATCAGTTTATTTTGTTAATTTCTTGTTTCAGTTACAATAGAATCTGTGGGAGCGTTACCACCTGATGTTCTGTTTATTGAAGCAGTTCGCACGCTCAAGAATGATTGTTTAGATCTGTTGCAAAAAATGAAGAATATGAAGAAAGGTGGAAAGAAGAAGAAGAACAACTAGTTCGCCTAGAATCTTTTGTAATATAAAAGAAAATGTTGGACAGAAGTATGTGCACATCACATTAGCAAGAGAAGTTCTTATATAATACTGATTGATTTAGAATTATGCTGTTAGCATAATATATTTACTGTTAATAATGGAAAGAACAAAAAAACGTTAAAGTAATTGTTATGGTTGGAAATCTGAGATTTGTACTAGTTTGTTGCAAAGATTTTTCATAATTGCCCATAGGGACAGCTCTCTGCATGGCCTTACATTCGCTGTTTCTCTGCAATTGGTCACCATAAATCTGGTTGATTGTCATGGTTTACTGAAACTGCAATTGATCGGCAGTCATAAACATTCTCAAGTTGTATTATAAGTTACATGTAACAGCTTGGTACCTTGTTAATGAACCATATCATAATATTAAAAAAAGACATTTCAAATTTGTTTATGGAGCCAAATATCATGTTTAGTAACTTTTCTTGCTGGTGTGAAATAGAAGCTAAGCTCATTAAGTGAATTGTAAATTAAGTTGAGTTTTATATTATGTTGCATTAATTTATACAATCCTTTTGTGAAAATTTTCACAAAATGTTCAGTGTCTAGTGATAAGACACAAATTTGTTTTTTATTAAAAAAAAAGTATTTTCCATATTGTGTATATATTATTGTTGTTGTTGTAATCAAGTGACAAGGCATTTGGTCATCAATAGATTCACCAATGACCAATGAAAATAATGAAAATAAATTAAAAATTTTTCTATTTATTAATGTTGAATATATTAGAAATGTATTGGATAACATATACATACAAACATAAACAAAATATACATTTTAAATTAGTATTAGTAAAGAAACTGATGAGAAATAGCCATAAATCAACAAGGAGATTGCAAAGGAAATGCTACTGTTAGCACATTGAATTGAGAGCTTGCCGCCTGCTCTTGATCTCTCAGCTGGCCACATGGTTCGTATTCTGTTGCCCAGTAATATGCACTACAGCTCATTGCTAAGGTCAGAGCATCTTGGCTGTTTGGCAGTTTTCAGCTATCCCTGTGAAAGGCGTCATTAGACCTCACCACAGTAAGCACTAGTATCATGAGTGAGTGTTGCATGATCATGTGCTGTGCATGCAGTGATGCACATGTATCATGAGTGAAGCATGTTGTGTCCTGATTATTAAACACTTTTACTGAGTTTTTGTTTGTGATAATAGGTACAGTAGTTACCATATGTTATAGGTAAAATTGAAGATGTGCTTCAATTCAAACAAAAACCATTTGGTTATCTGTATTTTGAAGAGAAACTTTTGAGTTTTCAGAAAGACCGACCCTGCCCTTCATTCACAAATTTGACAGTTAAAGTGAACAAAAACAACAAAGTTTACACAAGACACTTTACAATGCCTAATTAGCTAATGAGCTCTACTAGTGGCTCAGTAGAAGCGAGTGTCAAAATTTTTGTTGGTCATGCCTTTTAGTTTCAAGAAGGACCAATACAAATATTTGGGTGTCAACAAGATTTTGTAATTTAAATGGTCTCATGAAATTGACTAAAGACAATGGAAAATCAGAAAGCCATGTTCAGTGCGTAGTGTACTTATAGTTTTAGGAAAGGCAGAGTAGATTAGGTCAGGCAGCACATTACAAGTATACCTTGCATAACCAGAAAGTGAAAAAGAATTGAGAAGTCTTGAAATATTTAATTAATGTTAGATGCTTGCTATAAAAACAAGAACTTCCATTTTGCAGTCAATGAAATGGATCCGTCTTTTAATAAAAGAAAGTATATAGAAACCTTGAATGTTTTAAGGTGGGATCCTGTTCTGCAAAAACATTTTGCATTAGCAGCAGTATTTAAAGGCACACCCATTGATATCCAGAATAATCTAATTTTTATTAGTGGTGTTGCGAGTGAAAAAATTTTTAAAGAAATAAGAAACTTGGATTTGTTTCAATTATATTAGATGAAACATCAGATGTTAGGAGTAGATCTCAGTTGTTAGTAGTGTTGAGATAAATGCATAAGGAGGAAGGTTACAAGGAATCATGTATTGTATTTTCTTATGTTCATGCTGAGAGAACATGTGATGGGTTACTTCATGTATAAAATGTCAAAAAGAACATTCTAGAAACCAAACTCATTGTCCAAATGTACGATGGGACAGGGGTTACATCAAGGCAACCAGCTGGCTTGCAAAAGTCGGACGAGGATATGTACCCCAGTACATTGTTAATGAATGGCTACACACACACAAACAACAAACATTTTGTCATCACAAGAAATGAATGAAATACTGGAAGAAAAAATATTTTTTTTGTACCTTGAATGGCATATCTACCTTCTCTTCACATTCCAGCAAGGGAACATTAGTATTTCAGGAACATTTAAAAAAGTCCATTCCATCTTTTTCACCTACTAGGTGGTGTTTTACATCTCAGGTGAAGTGAAAAGTACACAGGCATTAACTGATTTTTTTTTTCATTACTCATGGGGACGATAACATCTGGAAGGGAGCAGATTAATGCACAGCATACAGATTTGTGCAATCTTCAAACTGTATTTACTTAACAGATTTTCTCCTTTGTTTTGTAGCACTGATGTAATTTTTAACATCCTGCAGACAGATAATGTTGCTAACTTGATGTGTTTAAATGTAATTAGAGATTTTGAAGAGGAATTGAAGTTGATTAGGAAAGGATTTGTTCACTGCAACATTTGTAGAAAGAAGTTTGTGGCAAAACTTTTAGAAGGACGGACGGACGTTTTGAAAAAGCATCACTTTTTCGGTATCAGAAGACCCTAAAACGTGTCTGCGTTGAAATCTCGAAATCGATTTTCCGCAGCATTACACTTATGATGGATACCGGGAGCCTTCGAGCTAATCCACTTTCTGGTTTCCGTGTGTGGGGAAGGGAAAAGCAGCCATGAGAATATGTATATCTCAGCGATTAGGGATTAGTCGCCTTTTACGACAGGCGGGGGGGGGGGGGGATGTCCCGTGGTTCTATTCTAATAAAAACCCCGGGCACCTTACGGGGTTAGACGAAATAATTTACTATAAGGGAATAAGATTTATCAACTTTTTCGTCACCTGGGTCCAGTAATAAGGCCCGCAACAGACATCGAGGAATGCGTTGCCGGAAATGTCCGACGAGAAATGTAGAAAATGTAATTAAGAAACACTTATCGACCCCCACACCCTTGAAAGTTTTTTCAGTCAGCGAGTTTTCTCGTACACATTTCTACTTCTTCGATTGTTATTTGACATTTACGCATTCGCTGCCGCAGGAAAACACTAAACAGTGTGTAGAAACTAGTGAAGTAATAATTTTTACCAGTAAAAGATGTGATGAACAACCAGTTGTTTATTGATTTCTTACATTAATTTTTTTAAACGGAAATGAACTAGAAAAAGCTTGTTTTGGAAAATAGTATTGTAAGAAAACAGTACATAATGAGCAATATAAAAATTTGAAGCAAGAAACTGGAAAGAGTATTTTGAAAGAATTGAATTAATTCATTATTTTTCAATTCACATTTATTTGTAAATTAATTTATGAATTGTGAAGTTTATTATGAATTATTTGATCATTCACCATTTGTTCACAATTCAAATAACAATAGTAAGAAGTAAAATAGAGGGGGTAGAAATTACAGAGGTAAAGAAAATTTACATGGATTGTACTTCTTCCCTATACTCGATTCCTTTTTTACATTAAATAAATTATTTATACGCGCAGTAATGTATTTCTCATTGGGCAGTTCAAACTCGATAAATAGATGATTTACGATTATGGTACTAATAAAACAAGGACTTCACGGGTAAAAATGACATAAGAGCATTTAATAAAACTCGCAGCTGATCTCCTAGCTAACTGCTGGCAAGACTCTCGGCTTGTAGCACATAAACGCATTTCGAGTAATCGAATGACACATTTCTAGTGTGTGAATGCAGCCTCACCGGCCTCTTTCCTCATTTCTCACAACGCATCTCTCGGTGTTGTCTGTTGCTGGCCTAAGAGCTTGTTCGCCGTTTCCCGGCGCACAATTACAATACATTCTATTGTTATGAAGTAAGGGCGAGAAAGTAAAATACAAATCGGCAATGCTCAGCAGCACGTACTCACGGTTACGTAATATCATACTGTCACCACTTATACAACTCATTACAAATCGTAGAACATTAGGAGCGGAATCTACTTCTTTTAAAGCTTTATATCAACACAAATTCGACAATTAAAACTGTTATATTTCTATAATAAACGACAGTTAAAATTGCTATAATTCTCCTACATCTCACAAGATTGAGATGAAATTTGCAGAACATCCAATTGCCATGTCACCGTGCGGCATGACAACTCAAGAAAGCGTGCGCAGATGATTTTCTCCCCCACACGTCACATACAGTTTTTACTGTTTTTTGACTAAATAATAATCTAAATGTCGCTTTCCATCTGATATCTCCTGAAATCTAGCAAATAGAGTAAGGGAAAATTCGAAAACTTTCAAAATTACCCTAAACTACTCATATTTGTTAAAACATGTATATTATCTTTATTAAAGAACTGATTTTATAACATTTCATTTAACAAAAAACTTTTATCGTCACAATTGTACTTTTGCTGTTAATTTTTGTTGCTTGCAATTTTCGAAAATAGGTCCTCGAAAATGGGACCAGAACCATTTTCTTTGCTACATGGATGGAAAAATTGAAACAATTAATAAGAAAATAATTATTTACAAATTATTTATGTTTCAAAACAAATTACGCAAAAACTACTCATATTTTCGAAAAATTGAACATGGCCTTATTTCAAGATTTATTGTTGATAGACGGATTTCATTTTAAAAATATATTTTCAATTTGTAATTGTAGGAAGACGCCGAAAAATATTTTTATCTTTTGCAATTTTCGAAAATTCCGAGAGTTTAAACCGGAAGAGGTGGCTCAGTTCATCAACTGATGTCACTTCAGTGCATGCGACCGGGAGATCCTAGATTCGAGTCCCGACGGTGTTAGGATATTCGACACTAGCTTGACAAGAAAGTCGATTTCGGTCGTTGGGTCATATGATTAAAAATGAGCACTTGCTCCGGAGCAAAGTGAGTCGACTCCGCGACACAGCAAAAGCTCCATTTCATATGAATAAAAACTTCGCATGTCTTCGAAGAACTTGCTCAAGGTTCTGAGAGACATTGCTAGTGCTCCTTGGTACGTCCGAAACGATGTGCTACATTATGATTTTAACATGCCAACAGTACAACAAGAAATTAAAAATTTTAGCCATAAACACGTTAGCAAACTAGGAAACCATAAAAATGTACTAGCCATAAAGTTACTGGACAATAGTTTAGAAGTAAAAAGACTGAAAAAGTTCAAACCATTGGATTTGCCAAAAAGATTTTAAACTTACAATATTGTTAATATTGTAATAAAGTCAAACATCAAATGTTTTGTCAACATGTGCTTGTTGCAAGTGTGCAATATGATAAAGGAAGATCACCAGTGGGTGACCTCTTCTTGCAAGAGTGTAATTTTGACAGCATATTTACTTATTGTTCTTGTTTTGAACATATTGTAAATTTACAGATTTAATAAAAAAATGTCTCGTGAGCATTTATTCGTTGTGAACAAGTGATATTGTAGGCTGAGAGTTTTGATACGTCGCCTTGGAGCTATGAATTCCCGCGCGTCGCACACATCATTTGTTTTCTTCCGAGATCGTTTTCTTCCGTTTGTAAGGAAGCTCGCATTGCGAAGTAGTGAGCACGTTCTCTTCTCGTTATTCTAATTTGGAAATGAGCAGCAGTGAAGACGAACAGACGGCGCCAGAGACCCGGCTAATTTTCGCTGAAATGCTCAGCGAGCATAAGATTATATTTGAGAAGAGCCAGCTTCAGGAGGTACGCTATCGCCGGAAAGAAGCTCTGCAAAATTTGAAGAAAGAGTACTCGGAAAAATTCGGAGTTCTGTTGAGCGATGACCAATTGACCAACAAGATTTGCAATATGAAAATGCGTTTAAAAACAAAAATTAACAAAAAAAATTGGATTAAAGGCCTGGGTGGAAAAAATTAAGAATTAATGAACGGGGACAGTAACTCAGAAATGTGGCAAATAGAAGGTAAGAAAACTGTCGTATTCTTTTTTATTTTTTATTATTATTACGTTAATTGAATATATTCATAATAATACCTACATTATATATCTATTTTAGGAGCAGTATCTTCAGGTGAAACTAGGATTTTTTTTTCCAGCCGCCAGCCGGTTACACTTAACGTCCCCATGGGACAAACATTCGACCATACACTAGACCAACACACTTGCGGGCTCGTCTGATCTGGGGTCAGCAGAACGCGAGGACCTCCGCGAATACACATACAAAGTCAAGGGACAAACAACCATGCCCAAGGCGGGACTCGAACCCTCGACCTTAAGCGCTGAGTCTGTTCTTGCTCTTAGCCACCTCGGCCATCCAGGTCGGCGAAACTAGGAATGAAGGTAGTATTTCCAGTGGAGAAGCAATACTTTGTACGGGGAGTTGCAGTGGGACCCCTGCGAGGGTGCTATCTCGCCCTGTGAAAAGATTAGTTGAGTTAGCAACAGACGAAACAAAATCTATATCAAACGTGGAATTAACAAGCCTCGTTTTATTGGAGGAATTGCAAGTGCTGCGATTAAAGAAGGAGGAATATCCGAGGGAAAATAAAATGAGAGAAAAGGGGGAAAATCACAGTATTGTTTTCCAAAACGAATAAAGTAAATTTTATTTACAAATTAAAATCTGCGTATTATTCTTGACAGTTCATCCCTCCTACGTTGTCCTCTCAATCTCTCATGAGTTCTTCCTTCTTCGGGGGGGGGGGGTGTTATTCTTCTTCAGGTTCAGTGACGTCAGTTGCAAAATCCTCATCATGTAAGTATTTTGCTACATTGTGCAAAATAAAACAGCACAAAACAACAGATGGTATCTTTTCTGTAGCTAGCCTCACTCTGCTTTGTAAAATCAGAAAGCGTTGTTTTACTTGCCCGAAACACCGTTCAATGGTAACTCGCTCTCTTTTCAACATGTATTGAAAGAGGATTAGTCTGGAGTTACAGGGTTCTTATATGGCACCGTGTGCCACGGAGCAATTCGATAGCCTGAATCGCCAAGTAGCAACATGTCGCTTTGGCCTGACATTAGCCCGCACGGATGGGAATTCTTCCAAATGCGAGAATCGTGCACCGATCCAGGCCAAGAAGCGTCCATGCGAGTAAATTCTTCTTTAGCATTGCATGTTGCTTGAATGTTAATGGAATGAAGGCCTTTCCTATTGATGTACTCATCAGCATGAGTGAATGGCTTCCCAATCAGAATATGTGTGCAGACATTGCATTAGGGAAGCTGTATCTTTTCTGCCACAGATCTCTTGCACGCTGAAGAGCTATTGCAGTTCTTGGGAACTGTATACAATACTGTTTTTTTTATTTATTTTCTTCATGACGAAACTAAAAGTCTTGCTCACTGTGGATTGATCCACGCCAACGTCTTCTGCCACTCCTACCTGAAAACCAGAGTCGGCCACGTAGCGAAGTAAAATTTTCATTATTAGCTCGTTTTTAGAGCTCCGCCTCTTGTTTCTTTGTGATCGCCGAGAAAACGTTGCGTCAGCCATACAATATTGTTCTTTCCGAATCAGTAAAGATTCTTATAACCAATGCCATGAGAATATCGCCGTATCTTGTAAATTTTTTTAGCCCGCTGCATTTTTATGTGAGCATACGGTATAAACTCGGCCATTTTAACCTTACTTTTTAAACGTGAGTCTGCTACTGAAGCCCCTCCGAAATTTTGAAGCAAGTGCTCAATCTAGAGAGTAAACGCTTAACTTTATTCAGAGCAATTCTGAGCATTTGCTTGCCAGGTGAGAGCACCCTCAGGGACGGAACAAGTGCTCAGGGACTGAGCAATTGCTCACCCTCTTTATTCGTACGAAATTGAGAAGGGTCTCCGAAACTCGGAGCAAAAATTAATTGCTTACTTTTATTCATACCACCCGGTGTCTGGAGACGTATTCTGGCAGCCGGCTGCTCTAATCGGTAGCTTTCCGAGGATTCTCCGATTAACACCAGGTAAATGTCGGAGCAGTACCATAACAAACATACACTAGTAGAATTTTGAATATAGAAGAAATGAGCGTGTTTTGCAAAGATTGTAAACAAAATATTCGCTCCGATGTAATAAAATATATTTTCAAGGGTAAATCAGGTATAGATTTGGGCTCTTATCCCTCATCATGTCCTTCGTGAAGGAAATATACTTCGTGCCGCGACATGGAGAACGATAATTTGAATAACTATATTTCCCACTTAACTCTAAAAGACGTACAGAGATAATGAAGTTACATTTATTACAAGTATTAAATTAATTGAATTCTAGGATTTACAATTTAATTTCATTTATTTGCCTAATGTTAAGGTAACAAAATTTTTGGGTCTCTCAATTCAGTCAACCTAAAATGGAATATCCAAATAATTGAACTCAACACTAAATTAAGTTGTTACATATTTATAATTCTTTCAAATTCTATCAGCCTTCATGCAGCCCGTTCCGAATTTTAAGTAAATGCCATCCACGTGATCATTGCAAGCTTCTCTTCATTGAGGTTGAAATCTGTCTTGCCTATTTATTTACGAATATGTAGTTTTTGGCAAAACTGACTTACTTAACGATGGGAACATATTTTCATGGAATATATTTATAATTTCAACACACGTCGTAGAAATCACACTCATCAGGTGTCACTATCAAATTTTCACTACAAAAATTATCATACACATAATCTATAATACACATATGAATGATATGTACGTTACTTTATAGCACATTGCCATATACATCAATGAAAATCAATATACAAATTTAACTTCAAAGTAAAATATTTTCTGACGCATAAATGTTTCTAAAAAATTAGAGACCCTAGAGGAAAATTATATTTATCTATAATATATAATGCATTGGCTTACATTTGTATTATATAATTTTCAAAAATACGTTATACTATACCTGTCACAAGTAATGTTCTTCAGCTTCTGAGACAATGACCCCATTTCGTTCAAGTTTTCGTTCAGTTTTCCTGGTCTATTGAGCGAATGCTGAAATGGCCCCTTGCATTGCCTTTGGTCATAAATGTAGCTTCACTATGCGCAGTTTTTGTGGAAATGTCCTTTTGCTAGGTGTTTTAAAAGTAGAGCAGGGGTTGTAGGTTGTTATTTTGTTAGCATTACTATAAAATGAAATCTGTAGTTCGTTTACCGATGCAAATAAGTTTTCAATAACTCGGGAGCGAAAATATGTATTTTCAAATGTTACTAACCTCGCTTGTCGAAACTTTTATTCATCATTCAACTATTTATCGTTAAAAATGGGGAAGAGATTCCAGAGCTCAAGAAAACGTGGGCAGATTGTACTTCTCCCTAATACGTCACATACAGTTTTTAGTGTTCATTGACAAAATAAATCAATTCAAATTCTATACTAAAGATCAAACTTGCATATTTTCTTCGTAATGTAACCTCCCGGTCAGATGGAGTACAGTAACATCAGTTGATGCCCTGAGCCATCTCTCCCAGTTGTGGTCAGAGGTTACTAAAGAAGTTAAAGTTATGTATTATGCAATTATTTCAATATAATGAAAAATTGTGCATAATTGAACAGGAAATAAACTCCTTAAAATCTAAGCAAGTTTTAAAAAATATTATTAAGTAATCGATTATTTTAGACGATCATTTATATCGACGTGTTATTAACGATGGTTTTACTTTGAGCATCGTTGTTTTGTTCGCTATTTGTGGTTGTGTTGTTGTCACATCCCTGTACTGCTTCATTGGATGATCTATCTTAATGTTCGCTGAGTTTGGCGGAGAAAAATACAGCAGTTCTCAGTTAAACTGGAACCTTGTTCAGTATTGTCGTTTAGATCCGTTGATTCATTGAGCAAATACTGAGATGATCCTTTGTTTTGTTTCTTAATACTAAATAAAGTAACGTTTCTCTCTCCCAAACGTCACGTTCAGTATTTACTGTTTTTTGGCATTAAATAAATAAAAGATTTAGCATGAGAAAAGGCGAGATGTTGCTTTGTAAAGCAAAGGGGCCTGGCATATTATTTGACAAATTACTTTCTGAAATGGGTTGATGTTTGGCGATTTATTTGAATTATTGATAAATAATTTTAACAATAATAGTAACAGTATTGACGCTGGATTTTAGAAAATGCAAGATTGTATTTAGATAGAATTGATTTGAAATTTTAAATTCTCGAACAACTCGATGTTGGGTAATTTTTTATTTTTTTATTTCATTGTCAAAATTTTGCAATCTGTTGAAACTGAAATATTACACTGAGTGAAAAAATAATCCCATAAAAAGGATCAAAAGTGGCTAGTAACATATATTCAAATAAATACAACGAAGAAGTTATATAACGCACCTCTCTATAAAATTGTTACGACGGCTTTGGGATCTGAGACGCGATGGAGTGTCGAGAGGGTCTTGAAGAAAATATTTGAAGTTTGTTGTTTGCCTCTCTTGGGTTGGTAATGTGGTTCATGGCTCGTTTGGGCTGGTTACGAAAAGAAATGGAATATATGTTTCTCCTTGCAGGGATTTGTACTGTATATACGAAGCGAATAAAGTAAATATTTATTGGAAAACAAGTATAATTTATGAATGAGAAGAAGAAACCCTAATAAAATATTATTTTCACATATAAGAGTTCAATTTGTAGGGATTTGATCTTAAATACAAGTGCGCTAGAATTCAATCAAAACCGGTCAAAATATTTACCTGGGAGGAGCGAGTCAGAGAAGCCCTTTTTTCTCCTTGAAACCCGTCGCGTGGCCCCAAGGTCATTGCTACTCGAGGAACGATCGGAAGGGTGCGATGGGGAACGGCGCACTGCCGTGATACACTTGGAATTATTATAGCTGACGAGTGAACCAGCACACCCAATACGTCCCGGTTCTCAAAATAAGCTGAGTTGGAGGCTGCATAAGCCTTATTGAATGTGCGATGTTGAATGCTGTTGCAAAACATGCGATTGACTGCAATGTAAGCAATCCTACTGCCATGGAAGAGTACGCAGGTGCGTGCTTCGAGAGAAAATTTTGTAAATGAGAAATTTATTTAAATTCACTCCATAGCAATGGTACTTACTTACGATATGCTTCCTTGCTTCTATATAATTAAGAAGAATATGGTGTAGGATATTCACGTTTTCAGCATTAAAAATAAGTTATAAAGAACCATCATATACATTTTATTGAAGCAAAAATGCTTTTTCAGTCTCGATTCGTCTATCTTCAAGGTCAATGAAAATATATCGCTGGCTGGACAGTTGAGTGTTCTTCTACCTACCGTAGCCCTAGTCGCCCTACGTTTTTGCTGACGATCGTGGTAATGCGGCGAAAAAGTTTTTTGCTTCAATATATGTAATATCACGAAACTACGTTGCATAATTTTAATCATGTCTTAGCTGGGGAGAGCCTACTTGGTAGTAATTATTCGTACTGTCATTACATTTTCCCACAATCTTCCCCACACAATCCTAAGTTAATTATTTCAAAGTGCTTGGATACGTGTCTATTCTATCATCCCCATACATTTCGCAGTTTTTTCGAATCCTGAATATAAATTTTAGATAATATTTTAACTACTTGTGAAAATGTTTTGCGACCATACATTTCACAATATGGCGTCTTTCAATTATCTGTAATATTGCAACCATTAAAACAAGTGGAGAAAGAAAATTTGATTCTATGACATACCTTTGTACATGGTTTATAAATATCGCGCAGAAGTAGTTATGGTTTTCAATATTCCTATCGAAATACTCAAAGAGATGCAGAGATTATGTACGAATATAAAGTGAAGGAAAAATATATCACTCAGATACGCGTAGGATAAATTATTAATCTTATGACTAAAATGGCGGCATGTTATGAACACAAAGTTCTAGAGATCAGCTGGATGGGTGGATTATTATGACTCCACGAATAGTTATTAAGTTTTACTGGTATCAGAAATTTTCCAAAATAAAATACCTATTTACTCGGTAAGTCAGATGGAGAAACATCTGTGTACTACATCAGTGTGTACTACACACACGTATAAATCACGATGTTCTTAACCAGAGAAATCAAACTTGCCAGTGTGTTAAAATACATCGAAGTTTCGTGAATTCAGATTAATTCTTAAATTGTATGTTCACCAAGTTAGTCGATACAGTATCAGCAATATCTGATAGAGGAAATAAAACTCACAATTCACGTTGGAAAATGTTTTACATCTACTAACACAGAATACCATACAAAATGATCGAATTTCAAGTTACTAACTTGGAGCAGAAGTCTCGGTGAGGATCTTGCACCAAATCCATCATCCACCTTCGTAGTCAGCAAAGGCACTTTCTTCACAAAAACACATTAAAATATTTTGAAAATTCACATTTCTACACAATAAATAAAAAGTCATCCCCAATCTATCTAAATAAGTGACCTAAAACGTCTATTTATAATGTTCAGCCGCACAACAAATCAAACACGTCCGACCGCACTGTTCACCCGACACGAACTGTGGTGAGGATAGTTGAATGGCGGCAGAAGTCCCGGGCAATTTGTCAAATTCTACTGTCGAAATAGGGCAGATTTATGAGAAGTATTTCAAAATTCTCTAAATATTTTTTGATTTCTGTTGGGCTGAATTTTTTGTTAACATTATAATATTAACATTATATTGAGATAAGATTATATATTGTTAAAACATTATATTGAAAGGGAAATTTGCCTCCATTTTCTGATAGCCAATAACATTTCCGATTGACCAGCACATTCACTCGCACCCAAAGGAGATTTCGTCATAATCAAAATGCAATTGAATAAATGTAGAAAAGAATAAATTTTGTGGTTATTACAAAATTAATAAGATGCAAAAAATGTGAAATTATATTTTTTTACCTTAGAAGTATTTTATTTCACAAGTCTCAAGATAATATGACTAACGTAATCTATGGTCGGTTTATTTTTCTTAAAGACTAGTGCTCCGAAATGAAGCAAAATTACAGTATTTTTAAACAGAGAGGACTCGTATATTTGAGAAATTCAAAGAAAGTATCAACACGAAGTAGGTTGGTTTTTTGAACAGCATAGGAAGAAAAACTATAAATGATAAAAGTGAACGTATTGCACAGTTACAAATAATGTAATACACTCAATTAAATATTGCAAAACTTTTTGTGCAATTGTATCATATTACTGTAATTTCTGAAGTATATAATCCCCATGTTATTGAAACTGAATATGATTTTTACAAAGTATTTGCAAATAAATCCCTTGCTCGAAATAAAACTCTTCCGCATTAATTTATTTTTGCACTTGATAGTTATTAGATGGTAATATTACTTATTGATTTTACTCACAGTATTAATTTGTCGTGATACACATGTAGAGGCCTCTAAAGTGATTATATCGCATTAATAGCAATAATCATAAAATGTATATAATTTCTATTTTTGAATACACGTTTCTAGTACACTCAGGAGAATACTATTCAGGCTAACAAAGTATATTTAAAGTTTCTCAAATATTTCTGTATGACGATACCTCTGAGTTCGTGTCTTATATTTGTTCGTATTCTTAGTATCAAGTATCATTAGGCTCTGTGCTCACGACATCAGTAGTGTGACTGTGATACTGCATGCAGTCAGTACCAACGATGAAGTGTTGCTAAACTTGCATCTTCTAATATAAAGGAATTTATATTAAAAATAATTATTAATTTTTTTAAATGTTTATATAGAGATGACTCTGAATAAAATGTTACAAACATATAGAGCACGTAGAGGAGTCGAAAATTATAACTTGTTGCCAATGAACATACAGTGTGAAAACTCAAGCAACGGACGTAAATGGAGGTACATGTACACACATATGAAGCGTGCTCCTGAGTCTCAGGCAACTTCTTATGCACAATTGTTCCGCGGGTCACGTTCCCGCGCAGTCAAGGAGATTTCATGTACAGACATTTGTGTACTGGGGGTTGCCTAGAATTCAGGGGCAAATGCCTCATGCGCAATTCCGTGACATGGAATTTCCAACTAATAAGTTCGCTGAAAAAATATAATACATAAATTTTAAAATATGTATTTATTAATATTATTTAAAAGATTCAATGTTTAATATAGTAAATAAATTTTAATAAATTTTCCACCACTCGACATGCCTTAACACTTTGTAACATTTATTCTGATACAAATACACACACACACACACACACACACACACACACACACACACACATATATATATATATATATATATATATATATATATATGTGTGTGTGTGTGTGTGTGTGTGTGTGTGTGTGTGTGTGTGTGTGTGTGTGTGTGTGTGTGTGTGTGTGTGTGTGTGTGTGTGTAATTTTTTCAGAGTCATCTCTATGTATAAATGTATACAAATTCATAATTCAGCTACTAAATTTCGCCGGCTTGTACTCACAGGAGCTGTTCAAAATGTCCTCTTTTTCTGATATACAATTCGATCCATTGTAGTACGGAAACAGTTACTGTTTGCAAGACTTCTTGATTATTCCTGACTTCTTCAAAAACATTTCAAAGTCGCGTTTTAAGGGAAGCTCCGTTATCAATGTGTTTTGCGAAAAATAGACTCTTTTAACTACACAATATATAAATATATAATAGAGTAACGTCCAGAAATCTTGCCGGTCAGTATTGAGTTCTACTGAGACCTATCTATCCTATCGGATACTTCAAATAAAGAAAGTGTGACACATTTCATTTAAAATGTGGAGTGATTCCATCGTGCTGAAAGTACGAGTAGGTCGAGGAAAGACAGTGAGAGAAGCTCATTTTTTAGAAGAAAAGGTAATTCATGTTCTACTAATATCAAATAAGAGACTCCAGTAAATGTTTTATCAAACAAGTGAAGTTATTTAATTTGATTTCAGAAAGTTCTACACCAAAAATTTAAGAAAAATTTCACTTGAAATCACCTATCACGTGATGTTTGTGGGTTAGAAGGACCCTGAAATGAGTGTTTCTAGAATTATTTTTTCCAGTTCTAGAGAACTGTCCTTCTTCTTTAAAACTATCTAGCTGCAATTATTAGTTCTTTGAAGAAGCCAGGTACAAAACTGCATTCTCGATTATCTGTATTTTGCTTGCTAGAAATTGTTTAAGAGCATATGCCTTCGTTCTGACGAAATTCTCACACGGTCACTTGTTTCTTCCGATTCTTGAGAAAAGCCACGTTTGGAGGTCAGAGATAAGGAACCAGTTTATCGCAATCTTCTAAAGGTATTAATAAATCCGCTCCTATTCAGCATAATATTGTTAGTTAATTATTAGGGATATTCATGTATCGTTTTTTCCGAACTGCCATCACAAAAACCGTAAACATAAATCGTGTCTGTGTATTCCTCGTTGCTACAAATTCGGAGTATTTTCTTATGAAATATACATCTCAATATTCGAAAGTAAACTGATAATTTAAACACATAATGAACTCCGTGTTTCAGCGTTTTTCAAAATTAGCATTAGTAGCGCGCAGATAATAATAGAAAGCTTGCGAATTTGGCGGCCTATTCAATTTTCTCAATCGCGCTCTGCGGAGTACCATCTGTTTCACTTTAACTCTGAACAAAATTAATCACGAGACCTCGCTCAAAATTACGTGAAAACTGCTTATACTTTGAGAAAATGTATTCGACATTAATTTAACACCTAGATTTGAGGAACTGTATTATATAAAAACATTCGAGACAATTTTAATGAAATGTTGAAAATGTTCTAGGTGCTTCATGTAAAGTATCTTCAAAATTTAAAAAATCAGTTCCAAATTTATAGAATCTCGACTTAGGCTAGATCGATCAGGAAATATTCAATTTGAAAAATATCCTGGGAACTCCACAGTTGGACTGATGTTAAATGACACTTTTCGGTATCAGCGATTCCGAGAACATGTATTTCCGTCAAAATCCAAAGATCGATTTTATGCAGCATTATATTCTCCATTCTCCATTATGCGTATTCGAGAAAGTAATATACTGGAAATTTTCAATGGATTATTATTCTATTTCTGTTGTTCTTTTGCATTGCATATTATGTTTAAACACTTAAAATTAACTGAAGATTAATGTTATGGTTTCAAATGAATTTGTATTTTTGTCTTTTTTCTCCTTTTCATTCGAACATGCACTTCCACGGCTCTATTCCACGTAAAATTAGTATTTATTTGTGAATGTTTGTTTTTGGTTTTGTATTTCTTAGTCCTCATCAATAATCCTCATCAATAATAGTGGAGATTTAAGGTTTGAGACTGAGCGGTGGCGATTTTCGATATCTGGGTCAAATTCAATCACTATCTAGAGGAGAATTTTAGCGACTGGCAGGTCGGTAGTTTGCCGTGATTTCTTTGCTTAATACCACGCCAGAACCGGGAATTGAACCCTAAGAAACGGGAAAAGAGCGCGCGCGATCTTAATATGTCACACTTGTCCCCTGTTGTACTCTTTCAAACACACACTTACACGGCCACACATGCATTACACTACCATAAGCGACAGGATAACTGTCGAGAGCTTAGAGTTAGTCCCGTCTGAAGTAGAGACCCGATGGAGGATGTACCTGGAGGAGGGAAACCACGCAAACCATCCGTGTAGAGCGGCGCCGGATATCACGTTCCAGCGGAAGAACGCCACCATCTTCCGCGTTGTAACATGAACTACACTTACGGATTTATTTATATGAGTAGTTGACGCCCCCGGAAACAATACTTACTGACTCAAGAACGAGCGGTGCTATAACAACACTCACTTTCTGCATTATTTTGTACGAGATCGTAAAATTACTTCTGAAATTGAAGCTCCTTACATTCAAGTGAGAATATCGTGTAAAAGTGAATACGTCAATTGGCGTTTTGCTCTCTCTCTCTCTCTCTCTCTCTCTCTCTCTCTCTCTCTCTCTCTCTCTCTCTCCCTCTCTCTCTCGCTCTCTCTCTCGCTCTCTCTCTCTCACTTCTCTCTCCCTCCCCCACAACACACAACAAAGTGTTGCAAAACAGTGGAAAGGCTGTGAAACTTAAACTGTGAATTTGGACAATTGGCGGTTGGTTGTGAGTAACATTCGTGACATTTTGGAAAATAATGATTACTCTGTCATATTTGCACGAGATAGAATGGTGTTATACAACAAAATCACCTGGGAGAAACGTTGTATCTGGATAATAGTAAAAACGTTGAAAACCAAGAGGTTGTGATATTGCTTTTATCGATTACACAGAAGTAGGATAAATCAGGAAATTTTGTTTTAAATATAATATTATGGTTATCGCAAGGGATTGTAAAAAGGTATAAGCGACAAATGTACAGCCTTTCCCTGATGATTTAAAATGGTAATGAGTAAAAACCAGATTTAATAAATGTAGTATTTTGATTCATATTATTTGAGATGCCCGTTATATGAGGTACTAGGTGCGCAAGTCAACAGAGAGGAGCTGTGCAATGAATGAAGCGTCTTCGCAGAATATTATTAAGGACGGATTTTTACAACGGATCCCATACCTACAATATAATGTACTTTAGGCCTAGTATGAACAATATTACCATTATTATTATTATTATTAATATCATTTATTTTAAGTCACATCAACTAGACTTATGGGCGACTCCATTGGTTACAATACTAATACATTACTGATTAAAATTTTTCATCAATTATGATCTTATTTTTAGTTACAATGATTTTACTTCATCACATACTCGTACGTTAAAGAAACAGTCAATAGAAACTTAAGTATTTAGAAATATTAATCAAATAATATCTGTAATAGATATAATGTATAATAGATATTATTAAATCGAATAATATCTATTAGATACAGATAAATTAAATCGAATATGTATATATACATAAAATATGCATAAAAACACCAAGAAAGGAATATATAAAGATTAAATTAAAACTAAAAAACCTATTTTTTACTGAAGTTTATTACCTTGAGTTGGAATGGAGAGTTTGTTACCTGAATACAAATATATACATACATTGTTGCTTTCAATGGAATTAGAGTTTCCAATAAAATAAAATCGTAAGTATTCTCTCAATCAGTGCGCCAGTGAGCCGATTTTGATGATCAGCGCCACATGGAGGTAAATAATATTCCTTTTGAGATTCAGTTCTGGTGACTTTTCTTGAGTTTTTTGTTTACTAGTATACTACAACATACTAGAAATGTCTTCGTTTCTGCAACTGCTCATTGCCCTTTCGCTGGGTTGGCAAGCGCTCAGTACTTGTCTATCTTGGTCTGGCAAGTCGTCAAAAAATAGGTGTCAACGACTGCAAAGACTACAAAATAGATTTGCGAGACAACTCAGATATGGGGTCTTTTGTAAGGAAATCGTTCCTTCAGAATATTAAGATCCCAATATAGTTTAAAACTGTCAATATTTTCTGGTATATTCTCGAGAACAGTTGCAGATGACAATAGCAATGAAGATTGTTACATATATAATCATTGGCATCATAAATATTATCTTAATTATTGTTATTATATTTTCTATTTTTGATGTATTTAAATAATAAATTATACATATTTAATAATCAAGACAATCAAAATACTGGAATCTATAAATTAATTCTACTTCTCTGAATTTCCTTACGTATCTTGCCGCAACCACTACTGCTTTCTACAAGCCCGGAAATACAAACCTGACTGTGATTGAGCTCTGTTAGCGATTTGGGAAATTAAAATTGTCCGGGAAATCCAGTAAAATTCACGTAAGGGTTAATATCGATTTAGGATCATCTTAAGCAGAATTTAAACGTAATATTTGTGTGTCGCTGGTGCAACATCAGGCCTTCAAGTAAATGTACTTCCTTACGCTCAGCCCTGAAGAGGACCGCGATATGTCGGTCGAAACGTCGGCACCCCAGCCTTCGACGTGGCGTCACCCGGACAGCCCAGATCATGACTCTGGCCGCAGAAGCCTACGATATCAACTTAGGTAAATCATTTTCCTGGGAATCCACCGAATGGAACTCTTCTCTTCTCCTGAAATCATATTTACTGACGGTGTGAAGGTTTCAGCATATTTTCATTTACACCTTTTGTGCATCTCAGCATTGAGTAATAAACCCACAATGAAGTGGCCTTATGTGTCCGTGACTTTTTAAAACAAAATATAAGAAAAAGGTTTGTCTTTATAAAAAAGAATTGGTGTACATTAGCTTACCAAGTTGTTAAACTAAGCAAGCATTACATCTTCTGAAATCACGTCTATGTGATTTTGTATTTGCCATGCTTTAAATTACAGATATGTCTTTTTCTATCGAGCTATTGATTTTTCTGGGATAAAACATATATATATATATATATATATATATATATATATATATATATATATATATATATAGGTGCAGAAGAATTAATAGTGTCCATCTTTCTGGAACCATAGGATAGGAAAATTGCTCAAATAGATATATCGCAAGCAAAACGCCACTATATCATAGTAATGTGCCTATCACGAAATGTTAGTGTTATTACTACCTCGTCCTAGTTAAAAAATCTCGGATCCGCTAGGCTCCGCCTCAATTATTAATTGATTGATTTATTATTCCGAGCGCGTCAACTGCAAAGTTCCTTAGTCCAGTAAGTGTAGAGCATTTTGTTCCCGGAAGGTGGCGGTGATCTTCTCTTGCTGGATGGCGAGATCCGGCGTCGATCTATCCGTCGGCTTCTGGGGCTCCCCAACAAGATCATCTGCCACCAGCGGTGCAGCGCCCCTGTCGGGACAAGCTCTACGTCCCCGACTGGTCTCCCGGCATGTGTGGTAGTGTAGTGCATGTAAGTGTAAGAGTGCATAAGTAAGGGGTGAGGAAAAGAGAGGGAAGAGGAAGGTAAGATCGCATGCAGTCTATGATCCATTTGTTAGGGCACTGCTTCGGCATTCGCCTGTTGATCGGAGAAATCACGGAAAACAACCCATCAGAGCAGTCGGCCGATAGAATTATCCACCAGACAGCGGCTGGATTCGATCGATGTAGTTAGGGTCGAAAGTCCTGCCACCGTCGGGTCTCGATCCCAAGGACCTCCCGGTGAGAAGCACTACAGTGACATCAATTGATACCCTGAACCATTTAAGACGGTGGGTTTTTAGCTTGCGGCCTCTACCGTAATAACACCCATAACATTACTAGTTACATTAACAGCTATTATGAGTATCACTATCGCCACGGCGTGGTTTGGGCCCACTGGGCTGGCCTCCGCGGCTCGGCTCGGCGCGGCGCTGAGCGTGAGCCTGGGAGGGGAACGCGGTGGAGGGGGAGCGGCGGCAGGGTGGGGGCGGGCGCGTGCAGCCGCCGCCGCCGTCGCCCGCCAGTCGCCCGCCACGCGCTCGTGGCGGCGCCCGCGTGAGCACCTGCGCCCGCGAGTGCGCCCAGTGATCGCCTCCACCTTCACCTTCACCTCCGCCTCCACCTCCACCTCCAGCTTCGCCTTCGCTCGAGAGCCGCCGCCGCCGCCGCCGGGTGAGCCCAGTCAACGCAGCGGCCTCCAACCACGGTGCGTGCCGAACTTTTTGCTCTCTCTCTCTCTCTACTTCTGCCTGGGACTGTGTGGTCGTGAGGAAAACCGATTTGACGTGTTGTGTAACACATCTGAGTATTTTGTGTACTCTTCCTGCGTCGTGAAAACGTGTCTGGTGCATAACATACTTATTCCTTTTATGTTACTAAGTTTAACACTAAGCATTGTCCTCTTCGTGTTCCTTCGTTTTGACAGTCAAATTGCGAATATTGCATTTGATTTGAATATGACATAGAAAACTAGATTTGGTAACAACTCAGCAGTAAATTCCATTATTATAACAATAACGTATTTTTACCAAGACACTTCATATATTCAGTGAAAGTTTTTTTTTATTCAGGATTGTTTACAACTACATTCGAGTTTCATGTGTGTAAAATAATGAATAGAGTTTGTCGAGAATTATCGAAATGATTCAAATTAATTTGTGGTGAGACGCAAGGATAGTAAAACGTGCGGGAGCAGCCAAGTAGCGTGTGGGAAAGCTGATAATGTTGAGATTCGCAATGTTAACTACGCACACGAAAAACTATTTGTTGATTCTTGCTCGCAACGCGTTCTCTTCCGGCCGTCAAGGAGAGTCACACTTGTGTCAATATTTTCATACTTCTGGAAAGAATGTGTCCCTACAGTAGGACAAGAGCTTAGCGCGGTGATGTGTACGCACAAATCTTGGACTGAAACTAATTGGAAATCGGACAAAAAGTGTGTCGAAGATCATAATTTCATGTCTACGCATGTTTTCTACATGAAATCTACATGTAGCCACCGAGACTATGTTTACATGCAGAGTTCAAAGATAATGTCGTCTATATAGACCATTTGATGGATTCACATCAAACAATGGAAAATGTTATAATGAATAGTAGTGTAATATTTGTATTTGATTTTTTTTTAGATTCAGAAAATTAAACTTGAGTATTTAAACATATTATAGATGTTTCATTCCCCAGATTTGCAGACCAATTAATTTCTATCTAATTGTGCTGACAAAACGCATACTTTCTCGCATCGTTTCTAAATCCCTCGCAATATTATACTACTACATAGAGCAGCAAAAGTGTTTTCAACCAGCAAACATTTTTCTGCCCCGAGACCCGATCTCAGAACGTCAGAGTTAACTTGCCAACACTCATAACCACCACGAGTAATATCCGAAAATGGGACTAGTACCATTTTTTTACCGTCGTTTATTACATTTGTGGAGAAAATTTAAAGAAAAAATTGGAGCGGTTTTTGAGAAAAAAAATGCATATATTTCGCCCGCAATTACACGAAAATTACACGGAAACTACTCATATTTTCGAAAAATTGCTCATGAACTTTTTTGAAGATCAATCTTTAAGGAACAGATTTCCTTAAGGAAAACAACATCTATTTTCAATATTATAGTTGTAGGAAGAGGACAAAAAATGCGCTTTTTAAATTTTCAAAAAATCTGAGATTTCAACGAACAGGAGACCATCACCATTTTCTCACGTGCTCTTTAAGCTATCTGAAGGCAAAATTTGGTTGAAAGATTTGGTGTCGTTTTGGAGAAAATGTTGAAAATGTTTTTGAGGTTTCATGTGAAGCACCCTCAAAAATCAAAATACCCGTTCGAAACGCCCAAAGGTGTGAGTTTATTCATATCAATCGGGGAATAACAAGTTTGAAGAAAATCGGCTGTACGGTTTAGGCGGGACATTGACCACGGACAAACTTTTGCCGTCAATCGATTTTTCGGTATAAAGAACCAACAAAACATGGATTCTGGCTACACCACATGTTAGAGTTTTTTTTTCTAAATTTAGCAACAGAATTTATTCACTTATTTGTTACCAGAGCCTGGCTATAAGAGTTTTCTGGCGAAAATTCGCCATTTTCCAGCGCTCGATAACTTTCACGTCTTACGAAGAATTCGTAAGATGATAATGGCAAAACGATGTAATAATTAATACAGTACGAAACTTCAAAAAAATGAAATGAAGAGAAGAAAGATGAAAACTAACCTTTATGAATAAAAATTCAAATAAATTAAAAAACAATCAACCGGTACCATTATGACATGAGACTACATATGATGTAGTACTCTACATTGAAAACAGATTTACGCTAATACAAAAATATAGAAAGATTGAACAGAATTTTTTAACATCCATCCTTAGTATGTCTAGTAAACATCAACCAAATATCCATCAATAATTTATCATTAAATTAACCATAATAGACATTATTTATACATTTTTGGTTCCTTTTTAGGTGAAATACTAGAGTTTTTTTTTAAATTGGATTTTATCTTTCTGTATTTCAAAACTATCCCAGTCCACAGAAGTAATGCGCAGACCTCTGACCACAAGTTCACAAATGGACACACACGTGTACACACAAACGCAAAAGATTACCTTTTGTCTTCTATGAGAATGAGTTCTATTATATTATCTTTAAAAAATCGATCAAATATAAAACGTTGAACAACTTATTTCGAAATACCGGAACAAACTATAACATTTTAATCCCTCTTGATATATAACAAGGAATGGAATGTACAAGGTAGTTATTTAATATTCAAACGGTCGTAACGGGCATGTAACGAAGCTATGAAAAAGCACGCAGCTGATAGTTTTGAATCGTTTACGCAAGACGGAAATAACCTTAAGCGCCTTTGTTGGCATCCAATAGAACTAAATAGAAAGATGACGTCAGAGCTTGTACTTGTCCGATACTCGCAGTGATTATTCAACGCATTCGTGTTGGCTCATTTGGTTTTAAAATTTTCTTCTTTTCATTCTACGTAGCATTTAGGTAAACACGGTTGTGTAACTGTGCGCATGTCTTTGGCTCCAATGCATAAACAAGAGCGAAGTGTTACATAGTAGTAAAGCGGTTTTGATAGAATTTTTGAAAACAATATATTTGGAACGAAGTATATTTTTCGTATATTTTAAGTTTTATAAGCATTAATTTTAGATTACATTGCTTCGTAGAATGGATATGTCACCGATCATAATGTAAAGAAAAAGTGTAAAAATCGTGTTGTAAATATTTGGAATTATTACCCGAAAATGTCAGAAATGTTTATTTTTCGTGAGAATATAGTGGTTTCTATAAAATTCTATATGGTAATAGAACGGTAATAGAACGTTCTATGGTAATAGAACGGTAATTGAAAACGATTATAATTTCTTCTCCCATTAAATATTTTGTTCTTTTCATTTTGCTACAAATGTTAGTGATTTTAAAACACGCTCATTCGATTTCATAAAATCGATGAGATTTACGAAATTTTACTATACATTTTAGTCGGTTTTATGAAATCTGATGGGCATGTTTTGAAATCACTAACATTTGTAGCAAAATGAAAAAGTAGTCGGTTACCTGCCCATTGTCATGATCGAAATGCCTTTCGTAGTAGGAAACGTTACTTCACCGAATTTTAATTTCACGATTTGTTTCATACTTCAAAGTTAAACCAATTGGTAATAAAATTATATGTTTTAAAACGGTATAATGCATTTTTGATTGCCGAAAAACTCACATATTCTGCGCCAATTGAATGAACACACCACCAATAAACTAGGTTGCTCTTCCTTACCATGTAAATGGAATACTATTTACAAAAAAAATGTACATTTCGTTCGTTCCTTCCATGAAAATCACCTCGCATTTTCATATATTCTTTTAAGGACAATTTGATGCTTTGCTACGCGTTTCCAAGTTGAGAACAAGAAGTGGTCCTTAAACATAAAAAGCATTGAGGCTGTGCAACACTTAAAAAAGAAAACGCAAGTGAAAATACTTTTTCAAAGAGAATCACCTCTTAAATCCCGAGGATGCTAAATACAAATATCATACTTGTTTTAGGAACGCTTTGTCACTTTTTCTAAATCCAATCACTATCCATCTTACTATTTCACTAAAAAAATACTCATTAATATATCTATTACGCTACACAATGAACGTGGATCTCCGCGAATATTATACTTCTGACAGTTAATGGCTTCCCTCAAGTCCTAACTGTGGGTTTCATCTTCATCTGATGGGCTCAAACTATCAGTTTAAACGGCTTCCGTACGTTGTTCCGAATTCTTTCATCAACACCCATTTCGTAATTTTGGAAAGCGTTCCCAATCATTCTCTTCTTTGTAACTCTATAACATGTTACCGAACAATTTGTTTGTAAATGAAGCACGAATGCGAACATACAGTAGTCGCATCGCTGTCAAAACCAGGCTTGTCCATTCGTGTATTGCTGTCAGTTTGTTGCTTGTTTCAAATCGATGACTTACGTTAATACTATGCCAAGAGGCAAGATATGTATGTTGAAAATTTACTATGTAAAGCATTAAATAACTGTATCAACAAAAAGATGAAGTGCTAGTAGTTTTATTATTTTTTAATCATAACCAGTAGCATCCAGAGGAAGGGAGACGGGAGAGCTGATGCAACTTACTCCTGCTTAATGCCCAAAACCCGACCTCATAGGAACCGCGAAATTTTTTTTCATTTAAAACGTAAAAAAATGTGTTTAATTTAAATTAACCCTCAGTGAAGCGTTTTATTAATATAATTGAATGCAAAATACAAGTATTCGTAAATAAAAGCTAGGTATGTGTATTTGGACAAAATGAATAATAAATTGTTATAAGCTAACTTTAAATATAATTATAAACAATTATAAAAATATTTCAAAACCAAATGTCTTTTCTTCAATAATTTTTGTTTTGAAGGGAGATAATATTTACTTAATTGTAGTTTAAGTTCAATTAACATAAACGTAAGTATTCATAACAATAAAATGTAAAACGGGGAGCTTTTTTTAAATAAATTGTCCCTCATGGATCTACTGCCCCAGGTATATTGTTTTCTCTATGCGCCTCTGATTAAAACATTCGTGAGTTAGTTTTAACTGCCAATGAAAGTAACAATTCTGTTCGCGAGTACATGTTGAATTAAGCTTTCTTCATGGTATTTGATGAGCATGTTTATAAATGTCCATCGTGTTGACAAACATGTTCAGAAGACCGCATCCTAACCTGACAGGTGCTCCGTATGCTAGTATTTCTTACACTTTTTGGTGGAACATTAATGCTTTCTAAGATTGAGATTTTGTTCAGTTTTAGTGGAATTCGTTACACGAATTTATTTATTACTAAATTGCATTCAAAACTGAAATAACTGTGTGTAATGTTTCGTAGGGGGAAGGGGCAGAATTTCATCGTAAATAAAAGTGTACCGTTCGTATGTCCGGCCATTAATCACATTTAGACATTTTTATGCCCATTATTTGGGGAAGAAACACTGAGTTATGATTATTGAATAGCACGTGAATATACGGTAGCCTCTGGAAAACTTTACTGGCCAAAGCAGAATAAAGAATTCGACAAACTAAAGGAAATACAAAGCAAAACAATTTAACCTATTTCGAAATTCAGAAGTGTTCGAATATTTAAGCAGCCATAGGAAAGAGATATGTACTGTTACATTGATTCTTTAAAGCACATCGAAGAGCACGAGAGCGTGGAAAATAACGAAACAAATATCTAATTCTTCGATAGAAATTAGTCACGAACGCAACTAGCTGACACTGGCAAGTAAAATAAATACTATAAATGAATACACGCTGTAAATAAATCCCTAAGGTTCAGCTTTGCCTGCACTTGGGGTCTTCACCTCTTGAGTTCTTAATTTTTCTTTTTTAATGCACCTCTTTGGCAATTATTTACTTAAACATAATATTACATGATTTAATAACCTTTAATATTTGTCGAGGCTGACATAATCGTCAAAAATATGTATATTTTAACCAAAATCATTTAAGTTGATATGTACTTGAAGCAGATGCCATTGGTCTGAGAATCATACCTGTAATCACAATGTGTTTCCTTGTAAAAATAACGGTTAATCATATTATACTCTAATGTGAATAATTATTAGTCTGTACAATAATTAAGATATATTTCGTTAAAATAAAAATCTTGTAGAAGGATTCAAAATTGCCTTCGGACCCGCAAGGTGAGGCTTCCGATGCCCACTGTGATGCCATTTCTGTTTATGAAAAGAAATTTAGAAATGACCGTAAATTTAAAATTGTCAAAGATCATAACCATCATCGACATCAAGGATTAGACCTTTTGATCTGTTCAGTCTCAAAATTGTTCATACCATCTCTTCAAGGGTCGTTCATATTTCTTTCCCCTCATGGATTGGATTGTAGAATAATTTTCCTTAACACATTTTCTGACATTCTGAGGACGTGATCTTTCCTACTTTCTCGGTATTTCTTAGTTATTATTAATTCAACCGACTTAAATTCAACTCTTTTCTTCCGCCTTTTGCGTTCAACTGGGTTTGCGCGGTCATTTTTAATCCGTAGAGGGTGACGCAGTCTCTAAGTGTGCTTTTTTTTATTTTATTAATTATTTACATTTGTCATTCCAAAACCTACGTAGTCATTTTTTATATTTCCTTTCTCTCTTCGTTCTTTTCTGCTTCTGTCGCAGCGTATATTTCTATCTCTTTTATTTTTACCCATTCTTCATTCGCATTGTGCCATATGGAGTTCTGTTGGCATTTATGACGTATTTATTCTGGAATAAAAGCATTGAACCATAGTCTTGAAATAATTGGACTTTTAATTAAATGTTTATCTTTTCGTATTGGTTCCTTGATTTATTTCCTTTCATCACTTTTCGAGTGAAAAGTATTTGGAAATATTACACCTTACTAAAAATATTGTCAGATAATACACCAAAACTTCTAAATACTCTTAAATCTATAATGTTCATTATTTGCAAAAACAAAGTTATTGTTTTATAGACATTGTTGCACCAAGTGCACATGTAAATTTGTTGAAATATCGATGCATAAAACAGGTTTTAGGAATTGTCAACTCGTAGTTCAACAAATTCTATCAGTTTGTTTACATTGAAATTGTTAGTGTGCTCACCTATGACTACAATAATTTTTACATATTTCCCCCTACTCTTGCATTTAAATCACTTAATAAAAGTAAATAATCTTCCTTGTCTTATCACGGTCTAAAATTGCTCAGAATATTTATTGTCTTTGGGCCCTTCCTTCCCCTGCAGTGTATAAGAAAAACACGAACAGAAGCCTCTATCTAGTTTTAAGTCTCATCGTTATTATTCTTTCGTTTATGAATGTGTAAGATATTCTATTTCTAAACGTTTCTCAAATCCATGCTCCTGCGCAGATGCACAAAAGTGATGCGAAACTTGAACTGCGCATGCGCAGTAAATCGATAGTGTTTTAACATTCAAGGGTGCACAAACCCCTTCAAGGGTGAAAAAATCCTTCCTTCAACAAGGGTGCAAAAATCCTTCGTACGCTTTCCTTCGGAAGGTAAGTAAAGCCGGCTGTCCCATGTTAGTAGATTTACTGCATGTAAAAGATCCTCAAGTATAAATGATGACTCTAAGCTAAATTCAAATCGCCTGTTTCGTCGCCCAAGTAATACCTTCTTTCTCCCATGGTAGTTAAAAGGAGCGTAGCGGAATTTGCGTGGTCAGGCGGAAGAGCAGGCCTCATGGCCTGAGTCTCGCCACGTAAAAATAAGGCACATTCAATTCAATTCAAAAACTCCCTAATAAAACGATAATAGAAGAGTAGCATAAGTAAGTGGAAATAGTGCAACAGCGTGGAGGGCGTTATCGTTACCCGGTGGACAGCGCGAGTAGGCGGTTCACCGATTGTCCTCCTATCAAACAAAGATAATGTTGGTAATACGAAGAGTGAAAAGTTAACAAAACACTGCCTGTCACACACAACAGAATGCATTGTGCATATTAACATGTTTAAATTTTTTTCCACACGATAATGTACGCACGAGGTAGAACGAGTGGCAATTTAAACACCAAACGCGCGAACGAAATTGTAAAATTATGACGTGTGCATTCATAGCTCAGCGAGAAATATCCACCGTTCATCCAAGATCATCGCTTTGGTAGGGAAAGTTTTCCCCAACATAGTACCGAGGAGTCTGCCTTTGGTCGATTTTATGAAAAATTTTGTCAGTATGAGGCTATAGATAGGTTGACTAATACGCTAACGATTTTGCAAGAACAGAATGTCACACACGACTTATCATATCGTGGCGTTGGTGACTTTGAGGTTTGAAGACAATTTTGAATCGCCATAGATACCTATTAAATGCCCTCCCTCCCCCCTCTCTCTCTCTCTCGGCATATAATTGTGGTCGCGAATCGGTCATCTTAAGACTGCGCAAACGTGCAACTGTACCCACCGTGGCCCAGCCATATCATATTTTCCCGGGTGTAAGTGGACGTGACTATTTTTGGGGGGATCAGCATTTCTATAGTGAATCCATTTTATACCCCAAGGTTGTTAGCCCTGGAGGAGGCGTGAAATGATGATGATAATGAAAGAAGAACGGACAGTTACAAACATACAGACTCACACAAACATCCATGCCCCAGGCTTGATTCGAACTCGCGACCCTCCAGGCACGAGGTAGCTATGATTCTTCATCCTTAGCGACCTCGGCTATCCGTGCTGACTGTAGATTTTATGTGAATTTATTTCATTTTTGGTCGTTCTTATCCAATCTCCAGAGGCAAGTGCCCAAATATGCTCTGTATTGATTCATTGTGTCCGAGCACGTCAATTTGTGTGTCATCAGTACTCCCAATAGGGACGTGAAGTTTTGTCTCGAGAGATGGCTGCGTTCCTTCCCAATTGGAGGATGAGATCCGCCGCCGACCCACACGTCAACTTGCGAGGACTTTTCTTCTCAAGGTATCTCCCCAGGGGAGACCGCCCTAGATGGAACAAGCTTCCGATTGCGTATGTGTAGTGGTGTAGTGTTTGTAAGTGTGTGCGCGCACGCGCCCGAGCAGAGAAGATAATACGACAAGGGAAAGGTAGAAAAAATCGCGGGCGATCCGTGGCCCTTTTGTTAAGGTACTGCACCGGTTCCGGCATCGCCTAGTATTGATCGGAGAAACCACGGAAAACCACTGATCAGCGCAGCCGGCTTCCAGAATTCTCATCCACTGTCTGGTGACTGAACTCGACCCGGCTATTTATTTATTTATTTATTTATTTATTTATTTATTTATTTATTTATTTATTTATTTAACGTCAAAAAAACAGTTAAAAACTGCGTATGACGTGCTATGGGGAAAAGTGAATTGTGTGCACATTTTCAAAATTCTGTGATCCCTACACTAAGTCATATACTACTTAAATTTTGAATTTTGAAAGGGAGAAAAAAAACAAAAAACTCCTATGTAATAAAATCTATTTTCAAGGATAAATAAGCCATGTAATAAAATCTATTTTCAAGGATAAATAAGCAATAAATTTTGGCTCTCATTACTTCCTGCCGCGACAACATGGAAACGATAATTTGAATAATTGTATTTTCCACTGAATTCTAGAAGACGTGCACAGAAAATGAAGTTACATTTATGTCCAGAAGCAAAACAAGGGGCCATCCCAGCATTTGCTCAATGGATCAGGGAAACTGGACGAAAACCTGATGGAGATGGGGGTCATTGACCCGGAAGCTGTGTTACAATAGTTGTTACAGGTTGTTTATACTCATTTATACAGTCCAAATGGTAATTAATGCATCTTCAGCTAGTGTCGAAAATCCCGCCACCGTCGGGACTGAACTCTACGACTTCCCGGTCAGAGTCGCTGCAGAAAATGTGGTAATGTTGATTTTGAGCTAACGCAGACGGTCTGCCTTGCATCGGCTGCGCCCATGTCGGGAGGATATCGGCTGGCGCCGCGCATACCCGCACGGCGGCGCGGCGCGGCGGAGGAAAAGCGGGCAGGAAACTGGCAACCCGGACGCAGATAAGCGAACTACTGCGGCATTGGGCGGCGACGGTGGCCCTGCAGGCTGACCGACGCATGTACACGACGCATCTCGCGGACGCAGTCACAGTCCAAAGCGCGCCGCTGCCCACGGATTCATAGAGGCGGTTGCTAGTTGAGTTGAAATCCCAGGGTCGAATTCATTGTCGACATTGTAAACAATAATATAATTTCAATACTTGAGTAAGTTTTTCTATGTATTCGTTACATCTGGAAATGCGAATTTATACAAGCTTCCTCTGTTTTTTTATCTGCCGACTGAAAATTCGGTCGTGAATGTCGTACCTTCACAAACGCCTCGTCGTTTAAGCGGTTACTTCGATTAACGGCCATTTTGGTCTTGGAAACAGATTGATTTTTGCGTACGACACATGTAAATCTCTTTTATGCTGTCACTTGTCACGCACATTTCGTGGTTTAACTTTGTACTGTCACAGCCTTTTTATTATTTTGCTATTTTCGGGCGAAACAGTAAAAGAAGTAGAACGACACTTTCGACACTAGCTGTAGACATTACTGTTCATTCAATATCTTCCTGGGTTTAAGGCGCGTTGACAGATCGTTTTTAACTATGACATCTAGACGGTACTTCTGTCGCTAAAGGAATTTTATATAAATTGTATTAAATTATTATAAATTATATTAAATCTAATTATATTAAATAATTGATTTTCAGGTGTAAAGCGTTTCTCGTCCCATATTCTCAAAATCTCCCTTAAGCGAATACCTGTACTAAAGACCTTTTTTTTTCTCAACCACTAGTGATCGCCAAAGACAAATTTCACTGTTTAGAGTTCTTACAATTAAATATACGGTTTGAATGGTCAGGGGCCCCGAGTTCAGCGTTTTGTATGGTAATACTGAAGAGCGGTTCTGAGGGTTATGCCACCCCTCCCTGAAAATGTACCAACTCAACTTGAAAATTAGATTATAGATTTGCTTTAAAATGCTATTTTGGGGAGATTATTTTAACACTAATTACAATTAATGATTTTTATGTAATAAATCGGCACATTGTTTATATTCTGTTTCTAGGTTAGAGAAGGATGAATGGAAGTGTTGTTTAGATATTTCATTTTTAAACTGTTGAATTGTATTTTCAAAATACATAAATTGATTAATTAACAGATACATTGATAAATAAATTAATTTTTAAAATTGTTTTAGTTTAAAAACTGAAATATTTTTGAAGCCATCGTAGGTAATATTACAACACATTTACTAAAACTTTACCAACTCTCTGCGATGTGAATACACACGCATTTTACAAGTTTGAAGAAAAGAACTTTATCAAAAATTAATTATAATTTAAAAGGAACATATAAGTAATAAAAATATTAATGTTATTCATATTATTGTTTCACTTTGTTATTCTCTGTATACGTGAACCGCCGATTTAACGAAGTGAATGTAGTAATGTTTACTTGTTTTGTATCTCTTAAACTTTAATCTAGTGTATACCGTGCCAGTGCCAGGGGTGTTTGTTAACGTCTGTTGGAGAGTCTATGTTACAACCCACGTTGATATAAAAAAGCCCCTGTGTCTATTGAAACCAGCTCATGGTGTTTAAAATCCGCTCCTCAATGTTTTGTTGTAGTAAGGAAAAAAATTATGTTATAGACGACTAAGATTTTTAAAACGATTTTATGAATAAAGTTTGTGTTGTATTTATGCATCTCATTCAATATGATGTATGACAGCAGTATCCCTTTTTAACATTTCTTTATTTTACACATTCATTATTTATAATTTAAATTATTTCCTTTTTGTGTTTTGTGTGGTGGTTGTCACAGTCACAGCTGACGGCATAGCTTAATGGAGATTTCAGCTCGTTGAAGACCTCGACATACTCTGTGAGTCTCCGGTACTCAAAATCTGCATAGGAATGTGGCTTAATGTTTCAGGAATCATTGGATATGGCACAAACTTTCGGATTGCAGAAACCAGTTACAGTAGAAGAATACGAGTTAGAGATGTCCCCACCATCATATCTAGCCCTTCCTGGAAATATTGATGTTGCTGTCTACACAAGTTTACTAATCGATAATTACGTGAAGTGACATTAGTTTTGGACAATTAATTTTTGTACATTTTGGACATTTGTATGAGCATGAATTACACCACGTAATAATTTTAATTTGTGATGACAGCATACAAATAACACTAGCCTGCGAATTTAAACTTTTTGTTTGTTTCCTAAAGAAAAGAATGTGATTTTATATAACGTCGATGTGCTGAATCCGAATTTTCAATCCGTTTACTTCTATCACGTAAGGTTTACTTGAGAAATCACTTTGTTGTATTGTAAAATTTCGCGAATTTCATCTCATACGTCTCCATAATACTTTTTTAATTTTAAAGAAAAAACAATATTTAGTGTACACAACTTCCTAAAGTTACTGTGTATGGTTGTTAATACATGTCACTAGTGTTTTTGCTTTATTTTATCTTTTTTATTTCACTACTTGAAAGTTTCACACAAATTTTACATACGTTGATTCATTCTTGAGAAAGTTCTCCTGCTCTTTTTTCTTTTGTTTGTCCTCAGGTACCCATTTCACTCTTTAACTTCATAGTCTACAAACATACTGATGCTCCAGCGTCCCTGGTACCTCCTTCCGAACTCCAGCACATCCTTGTGAAATTGTTTGCCTTGTTCTTTGCTCAGAAATCCTAGAATTGCAGGGAAATAATCTAGATGAAAAAACAGGAAATGAACTTCCATACTCATATGTTACAACCTACTTCCTTGTGTGCTTCAAGCATGTTAGTCACAATGTTTCGGTAATTAGGATCGTTGTTACCAAGAAATTTTGAAACAACTTCACACCGCTGCTTTCAACCAACCACGCTGCTTTTACCTTTTCATCCATTTGTAATATTACGTCTCTGCTTAGGCATTATGTTTTTCCCACACATATAACAAAAGTGGTCTGGATCATTTATACATGAGCGATGTTTTTAAATGCTGCATCAGACGTCAATTTTCTTGTAAGAGGACAATTAAATATATCTTCTTTTAATTTTTCTTCAGATAGTTTTGGAAATTTCTCACTTGAAACATACTTACTTACGTATTTGAAACATTCTCCTTCCTTATTTAAAGCCTTTACAAATTGTTTCATTAAGCCAAGCTTAATGTGAAGAGGAGGCAGCAAAACTTTAGAATACACCAGGTTTTGGCACAACATTTTTTGAATCGACTTCCGAACTTTCTTGAGGTGGCTAGTCTTTCTTCTTAGTCCTGTGATCGACTCATGCCCTGCTATGCCACAGGCAAAGAAAGCATTAAAATTTGATAAAACCATATTGTGACCCAGCAGCACAGTAATAACTTTAAATTCGTAAGTAACATTAATTTTAACAATGATACATAATGCATTATTTACCATTTGGACTGTATAAATGCGTATAAACAACCTGTAACAACTATTGTACCGCAGCGTCTGGGTCAATGACCCCCATCTCTATCAGGTTTTTCGTCCAGTTTCCCTGATCCATTGAGCAAATGCTGAGATGACCCCTTGTTTTGCTTCTGGACATAAATGTAACTTCATTTTCTGTGCACGTCTTCTAGAATTCAGTGGGAAATACAATTATTCAAATTTTCGTTTCCATGTTGTAGCGGCAGGAAGTATTATTCCGAAGGACAACGTGGATAAGAGCCAAAATGTATTGCTTATTTATCCTTGAAAATATATTTTATTAAATGGGAGTTTTTTAAAATTAGTTTAAGTAGTATATGACTTAGTGTAGGGATCACAGAATTTTCAAAATGTGCACACAATTCACTTTTCCCCATAGCACGTCATACGCAGTTTTAACTGTTTTTTGACGTAAAATAAATAAAATAAATAAAATGATTTTTATACAAAATTTGTAATCTTACATCTCTGCTTAGGCATTGTGTTTTTCCCACACATATAACAAAAGTGGTGTGGATCATTTATACATGTGCGATGCAATATATTGAACTACAAATTCACAACATTCTAATCCATCATACAGCTTGAATCTGATTTTTTCAGATGAACTCACTAATTCAATGTGAGAGAAACTAAGACGGGATGTATAAGTTTTCACAAAAATACGATGAGAATATGTTTGTCATCAAAGAGTGGCTATCAACATAGGATAATGGCAAGGGTGCACGTTATTTCGCTCTAAGTTCTTGAGGCGCTCGCACCCCGTATCAGATAAGAAACATCTGGTTCCCTCTGTGTTTACTATAAACACATTAGAAACATTCTAAATATATTTGATTTTCAAATCCTGACATCATAAAACTACACACGATAAAGTATTATAGTTTATGTGATTACTCTTTGGGTATCCGAAAATTACGCTACAAGGAAAATAAAACAAATTATAAAAATTAAATGGTATGTGATAGGAACTTTCTGGCTTAGATTTTGATATCGGCATGTTAAAAATTCCTCCAAAACATTAAAACTTCGGAGGCAGCAATTTCATCGCAGGTTAGTGTAATTTTCTTTTCAATTTACGCATTTCTCTTTAAAATATTTTACTCTAAAATAATAGAAATTTCAGTATACAGATAAAAAACCTTCAAAAAAGTTATGAAATCTTTCCTTCTGTAGCATTGTTTTTCTTGTGACATAGATAGGTTAACTTGCTAATACTAAAACAGAGTATCTTCTGATTTGTGCGACGTGTATGTAAGTGCACCAAGTTAAAGTTATTCATTGAAAAATCCACTGCAGCACGTTCTTCTCACGGTTCCATCGGTTTAGTATCGAATAACTGGGTAAGTTTACAAAGATATACCGCTAACATTAACTGTAACATGTTATTCTTGCATGATTATCATTGGTAATATTGAATAACATCAGACAGTTCTACATTTACGTTTTCGAGTAACGTAAAGAGGTTACGAACTTCTGCCATCAGTAGCGCCAAAGTTAACAGTAATGTCAACATTTGTTTTCGTAAATAATTGTGAATGGTTCTATTGAATCAGGACAATTGTTTTCTACATTTACGTTACGATTACGTGTCACTGTGACTTAAAGAGCACCGTTTCCAGTTGCATTCCGGTTGCCAAAGTTAACAGTAATGTCAACATTTGTTTTCGTAAACGATTTTGAATGGTTCTATTGAATCAGGACCATAGCTTTCTACATTTTCGTTACGATTACGTGTCACTGTGACTTAAAGAGCACCGTTTCCGGTTGCATGAGGAAAACCAGTATTCTTGGTTTGACGCAATGCGTTGTCACACCATTGACCTCCTGTGTGCACCACTGATTGCGGGAAGCAATGGTCATTGACAACTTTCGGTGAAGGTTTCAAAGAACCGTTTCTGAATGAATTACAGGGCCAAATTGTGGTCATGAAACATTGAACGAACTAAAATTTACATCATATGTCCCCAACACCTTATTCTCTAAAGAAAAACAAAAGTTTTCCTCGCATGATAATTTATTTTACTTCAGAGCACAACAAACGAAAAAACACACTTGCTTTTCTGACCTATGGGTGATCTAGTAGTGGGTGATCTAGTAGTGGGATGGGTATGGGACCTATGAGTGATCTAGTAGTTATTGACTGAAAGTAGTTGAGTGACTGGAAATGAGTGCACCTATTGTCAGAAGTTCATAAGTTTGTTATTTTTAGATAATGAAGTAATCGAGATGATAACATATTTTTCACAATTAGTAGTGCACGCGGAGAGGGGGACTCGTGGGAATTCAGCCTCTAACCCCCTTCCAGAAGCAGATGATAAATTCACAAATACAGAATTTTACTATTTTTCTATAATAGGCCTAATAAAAATCACATCTCGAGTGAATACGTTATAAATAACTATCAACCTACAAAATAAAATAAATTTTAAATTCAGCGAAAAAATAAAAATTATTTGAAAAAAAATCAAGTTTTCTGGACTTGATATGTACAGCCTTCACCCTTACACTAATCTTAGATTCTCCACTGTACCCAATAGATGAAAAATGCAGGGTTAAAAAAATTATTTATGCACTAAGGGCGAGGCGTTATAAGAGTTTTTCACAATATGTGAACACTTAAGTGTATTGTGTATTTAGATCAGACATTTAGTAAAAATGAAATACTCTTATGGTAATATGTGACATGTTGACAACATTGTATCATGACCATAACACATGCAAACAAGTCGTTGCGCAGTACTTGCAGAATGTTAGACACACAGTTGAGCTTAACTATTCATTTTGTGAGATATTGCCACACAGAGGTAAAGAAAACTCAGAATGCATGTTTTACATAATTGATAATCCTACAGGTAACCCGCTTCAATGCCAACAATATTTTTATCTGTGATTGGAAATGATCACCGTTCATACTCCTGTACAAAATAAATTATCTATTTTTGTAGTCCTGATGAAGGCCGAATAAATGGCCCAAACATCGGCAATGTAAAATGTTGATTTTCTTTTATTGACCTTAACTCAAGAAACACGCGACATATGAGAATTTTTAATGAACGAGTGGCTCAAGTATTACTCGCGCACGTTTTCTTGAGCCCCAGAATACCTACTCCCACTCCTTTACTAAAATTTGTTGAATTAAGAATAATATAACGAGCGTTATAGACAAAATCTGATAACCTGAAAATTCACTGCCGTGAAATGGAAACTACTTTGCATCGAAAACGAGCTACAAATTTGATATTATATTCCTTTTGTCAAAATAACCAAACTCCCTACTCCTCTCGCAACTAGCGAAACAAAGGCTCAAGAAAACGTGCGTGGATAATAGCCCGCGATCGTTTGGTCGTCCGAGATCATTAGAATCAGTAAACGCCCGTGGTACATAAAATATTTTATTTTTACCTAACTTTAATGATTCAGATTTACTTATTTACTACAACAAAGACAGACTGATTTTTTCACAAATGTTTATTGCTCCATTTCATTCTTTACATGATCTTTTTCAAAGTAGTCCCCTCTTACTTCAGTAGACTTTTTGTAGTGTCTCTGCCAGTTCTTGAACATATTTTGTAGACCATTCGCAACATATGTTGTAGACCTTAAGAATCGCCTCACTTTTCTTGAGTACTTCTTCAGAGTTCTGAAATAGAATGTTCCTAAGCTTTGCCTTTAGTGATGGGAATAAAAAATCACAGGGAGCAAGATGAGGGTTGTAAGGTGGATGTGGTACATAAGTAATGTTGAAGCGAGCCAGAAACTGCATGACTTGATTTGCGACGTGAGGTCGTGCATTGTCATGATGAAGTAGCCACCGAGAAAGCTCTGTTTCTTTACAATTTACTTCCTCAGTGTAGCCAATTCTGTCGTGTAGTATGCTGCTGTAACAGTAGTGTGAGGAGAACTGCATGCTGGTAAATCATCCCATTGCAGTAAAAAAATGTGATCATCACGTTCCCAGTAACTTTTGCCTTTTTTGACAAGTCGGTCTTCTTTAAAGTCCTTGAACCACCTAAGCACGAGGTAGTGCATCTTCACTGTACGCTTGTTTCAGCTTTTCGAAGTTTTCAGTGGGTGTATGGTTTAAACAAAAACCGAATTTGATTGCACTGTACTGTTCCTCTCGCGTCATCTCCGTTGTCTGGTATGAGAAATACACGGAGAGTCTACAAAATAGAGCATTACTACCAATCTACCGATACGAGAGTGCTGCCGCCTGCGGACATTATAGTTAAAAACCCGCTCTTTTCAGATATTTATGTTACAGAAAGGAATCATGAAAGTTCACGGAAAAATCAGTCTCAGTCTTTGTTGATTAGCCTTCGTATTTAACTAGTTATTAACTTGAGTGGTTGGTCTTTTCATATTTCCCTTCCATAATTCCGTCTCATAATTCCCTCTTTAAGAGAACCTGTGCAATCATTCAACAGTTTACCTTGTAACCACGATCCTCTCAATCCAGGTAAGTCGTGCAGCGTATAACGAGCTACAAATTTAGCTCGAGCTCCATACAATTATGAAAGGGAATTATGGGAAGGAAATATGAAAGTACAGTCAAGCGAACGTCTATTTCATTAGAAAATAAGTACATTTCAATCATCAAAATTAGGTAAAAATAAAATCATGCATGAACGACAGACGTTAACTGGGTCTAATGCTTTCGGGTGACAAAAATCCCTCAAGTCGAAGGCCCTCGGTCTTTTTGCGTCGTTCTATCATTAGAACCCTTACAATATGCATAAATTACTATTGATACTTGATGGATAAATTACTACTTCAATGCTCTTATCTCCAAATTCATTCAGTACTACTGACTCTCTTCCAGCTTCTTGCAGTGAGTGATCGTTTACTTTCGGAGTTTAAACACAAAAAATATAGTCTTCATTGTTTATTTGTCGGATCTACATATTTCTCAAAGAAAATGTATAAGTTATCTACAGGATGGATTATCGAATACGCACAGTCAGCAACTGAGGCGTCGTGGATTGGGAAGTCCGTTTTCGACAACAATTCAGATGCTGGGTTTAACGATTCCACCACTCGGATAGAAATTCTGTTGTCTGACTGCATTCGCCGGTCATTTCCATCAAGTCCTCCAGTTAATTTCTAGCGGTCGCCGGAGCAGTACCTTACGAGGTGATACGGTCCACCACGCCGTTCTTCATTCTCTATCAGAGCCTGACTTCCGAAACTCAGCCGAAAGATAGTTAACCAACCGTGATTTAAAAAGACACTGGTAGTTCTGCGAACTAGAAAAAGCAAAACTGAATTTGAGCCAAGGTTCAAATTGAGTCTTAGCTCCGTATGAAAAATTACTTTGGCGTTGAAAGTGATAATGATATTACATCTTTAAATTCCGGCGAAGTGATTGCTGTACCACCTCTGGATAATACACATTGCCGTTGCTGCAAGAGCTGTTTTCTAAGTAAAAGTAGTTTGTTTGTTGCTTAGACCATTGTACCAATTATTTCGCCTGACCACTTTTATTATAAAAATTATACTCCATAAACTACCACAGAAAAATGGAAAAGGAATGGATTCACTTGTATGCGGAGAATATTTAATGTAAAACAATCGTACACAAGTTTTAATACCTCCCATTGCCCTGTCACGTGGTAAAATACATTAATCAAGCAAATGAACAAAAGGACGTAGATATTGTAGCTGTCAGGATGCGTATTGGAATTGGAAAATTTTAATGCGACGAGGGCGTGTCTGGTTACAGAACAAGTTTATCAATATGTCGGAAGTTGGGAACGGAACCGGTTATGGCAGAGGTTGAGGGGAAATCCAGGACGGAAGGGGGTGCAGTTGTCTACCGCAATCGGCCGACCGCCTTATCTTGAATTACGTACGTCAGTATTGTAAGGTAATGCAGAATTGTAAGCTAATAAGTATGCAAATTTTGAACGGTATTGGAATAATTGTTTAAATAAAAATATGTGAAGAATGTGGTAGCGATATGAGGTGATAAGTGCAGGGTAAAGTAGAGGTCCAAAAATGTTAAAACGAAGATCACATTTCAATCAACTTACACTAAGTTAATTGAATTTGCGTATACTGATGAGAAAGAAAATCTGATTTAATCACTTTGTCATTTATTTGGAAGTGATTATGTGTAATATGTAATAACAATCAAGAGTTGATACTACAAGGTTCTTTCCGTCTTCAATAGTTTCTCATCATGAAATTGACCTTCACTCTTTAAAAACTGTAAATAAGTTTTTGTACTTTTGATATTCTGGCATTGTTATTAATTATATATTATTATCCTCCTTTAAAATATTTTGTTTTATATTGCTATGCATTTGCATTTCTTGTCGAATAATAATAACAATAATAATAATAATAATAATAATAATAATAATAATAATAATAATAATAATAATTTCTGAGGAAGCGCTGGAAGGCAAAACCTGTGGCAGGTGAATCAATCATTTGCCAGGTAAATCAATTCTCTTTCGATCAGGGCTATTTTTCACCTGATCTGGCCATTACCCGGAGTATATTCGTTCGAATCAATAATGCATAATAATTTACTTGAGCAGCAAATTACGAATATAATTGTAATTTTATAAAGGGAATTTATTTTCGTCCAAATTAGATGACCAACAGCATTTTTACCTGATTTACGTGTTTCTCGATTTCGTGCTCGAGAAGGTAAAAAGAGAGAGTGGGTCATTCGAGACTGAGCGAACGTCGAGGCATTCATTGTCCTTGTTGTCCTAAGCTTAGGGCCAGTGATTCGACCTCCGCCGCCGCCGCCACCGCCGCCGCCGCCTCCGCCGCCACTGCCGCCGCCGCCTCCGCCGCCTCCGCCGCCGCCGCCACCGCCGCCTCCGCCACCGCCACCGCCACCGCCACCACCTCCGCCGCCGTCGCCGCCGCCGCCGTCGCCACAGGCGTCCGGCCCACTTTTACGGTGGCGTAGCGCTGCAAGGTCGCGCCCGCCTTGTTCCCCCTCCCCCTCCCTCCGCCCCCTGGCCAGGGACCTCGATCCGGCGCTTGCTGAGTTGTTGAGGCGCGCCCGCGTTTTAGGTCGATTCGTTTTAAGTAAACGATGTTTCTCCGCAGACTGACGTTGGCGCGTCTCGGTCTCCCGTCTACTGTTGGTTGCCGTTTCCACACTTGAAAAGGACTGACAAGTGAGTTGTTAGTCAGCATATCGTTGAGGAAGTGAAACACGATCATTAAACGTGAACATCCAGTAACAATTAAAAAACAACTTATTACTAATTATAGTAATTAACGAAACGAGTGTATAAAGATGTGTATAATTTCAAGAATGGTATTTTCAAGAAAACGAGCGACGATAGGAGCGAGTTTTCTTATACCATGAGTGCAATTATACCCCTTTATACACATGTTACGTTCAATATTTTTTAGTTTCCATTTACGAATAATTAACTAATTTTAAGATTTTACGAATATTTAATTAATTTTAAGATAGCAATCGCATCTTTTCCACCCGATGTATGCATTTCACGACGTAGTATTGCTTCTGAAAAATATATATTTTAGTGAGCCTTGCATTGTTTTGTTTTCGTGAAATATTTGCAAATTGAAGGTATTTACTGAACATATTGCGAATAACATATTAGAAGCTGACCAAGGCAAAAAAACATTACTTCCCACGAAATGTAAAGACAGGTATGAAAGAGAATACAACATGTATAAATATTGAAAAAAAACTACTCACCTCTGACACAGTTTTGCTATAGCGTTGTTTTCAGAACTGGTAAACAAAACTGACGTTTACATTTTTTACATTCGTAATCCTAATACCAAATGTTTTACATTTAAAATGATTTTTCATGGAATTAATGAGCATGTTTAGTCAAGTAAACGAAAAAAATTAATAATACATTTTTGTTACTTGGTTAATTCAATGAAGGATGTTGTGAAATCTTCCCATTTTCTTATGGAGCACGTGAGACCCAAGACAAAATCAATTGATCATTCATTTTTGTATTTCAATTTTTTAAATTAATTTTTACAGTGTGGGGTCGTAATTCCGTGATTGATATGTTAAATCTGTGTTTAGGATGATGTTAGAAGAAACATATCAGGAGGATGTTATCGTTGTAGGCCTTTGTACCCTATTAATATAGATCTTATTGTCTCAGATATCTGAAGAACTTCACATTGTCTTCTGGACTATTTCTATCCGAGGTTCGGTAGGTGAGTCGTACGGGTTTGCGCCCCACGGTCCCAGCAATCATATTATCACAACTTTAAAAAAGTATTTTCTTTCAACAAACTTACTTACAAAATGTCGAATCTAATGTTATATTAAGCGATTGGAATTACTTTGTTGGTAGCCATAATATGACGTCTTCACGTTAAAGGATAAGTGTAATTTTTCATTAGGCGTTATAGTATGATATTTCTTTCGTTATTTTTCATTTCCTTCCTCTGTTGATATTTCCATTATTTTGTTTTCTTGGAAAATGTTTCTTTCCCTTCCGTTTTCTTTCTTCCCTTGTTCCTTTATCTTACCACAAACCAATGTTCTCGTTTGTCCTGAAGGCTGCTGCAGATATGTCTTCCTGTCACGCTGTTGCCTAAGAGGGGAGGATATCAGTTTTGAAGACAAAATCTACAAACATTTCAAATAAAGTATAACAATTATCTTACACTCTCGCTCTCGCTAATGCTACTTTTTACCCTGCGGGTGTAAAGCTTTCCACCGATTATTTATGTAAGTTAGTACTATGACTTTCCATATGATAGCTTGCTTGAAAAGAATGAAGAAACTTGTACCAATGTGCTCCGCTGTTTTTTCCTTTTGTAGACGGTGTTCTGTTTCTTTTGACTCGATTATTGGTGTCGGAAAAGCGACGGGAAAACTCCCTGGAACACACATTGGTAGGAGAATTATTTTAAAATGCATCATATTCTTAGTTGTTTTGCATTCACAAATTGAAAGGCTACGAGTATTGTAAAATGCACAGATTCTCTTTTTTTTCTTCTTTTCCAGCATTAAGCAAACTTCCTGCTGCAGCTTCACCATCTCTTCTGTGGCCTTCCCACATTCCTTTTTCCTCGAGGTCGGTAATTCAAGGCCAGTCTTGGAAGTCTATCCTGGGACATACCGTAAAGACGTTCTTTCCAGTCTTCGTATTTTTTAAACTTTTTCAGTTAATGGCTGCGTCAGCACTTCTGTTCTGATATCTTCATTTTATACTCTGTCTTCTCGAGTGAATCCCATTATGGACATAAGAAACTTCATCTCTGCTGTTTTTATATTTCTTCGATCCATTTTCTTTGTCACCCGGCATTCGGAACACTACTTTAAGTCTAAATCATGTCACCATCCACCCGTTGTACTGTACTAAATCGTGTCACCATTGGATGTTCTTCTTTTGTGCATTCCCCTATATTATGCTACTCAAATTAAAAAGGAATTATAATCGGCCACATCCCAAATCGTGACTATTTATTTTATATTAAGAATATCAATGTCTCATTTTCACTGTTTATTCCGACCTCCAACATAGCTGAATCTTAATATTTACGTCGTAATATTTGCATTTGATTCTTGCCATGTCCGATATGGCTATCCTATAATCTCTGTGTAAATTTACTATGCTACTCCCTTATTGTCATATCCGGATACCAATGTTTCAAAATGATATATTATTTAATTATTTATTAAATCAAAATGTCCCTTAAGATATCTGGGTATATCCCATTAGATGTCAGTTATAGCTATTAACATATCTAGTAATGTTATGAGTGTTATTACTGCAGAGTCCAAAAGTTAGAAATCGAAGCGGAGCCGAGATTTATAATTTGGACGTGGCAGTAATAGCACTGTAACATTTCGTGGTATATTCAGCATTTAACGATAACCAAAAAATCTCACGATTTATACAAAACTTAGCGAACGATTTTTAAGTTATTGTGGAATGCTTTTGCGATATATCTGTCTATATAAACAATATTCGTAAATCGGAGTTCAAAAATATGGACGTAAATAACTCTCCTGCACCTAAAGAAAAGACTTTCGGTGAAGAAGTTGGTGCGTCGACACATTCACATCGTCGCGACACATTCACATCGTCAGTAGCGACACATTCACATCGTCAGTAAATCGTAGTAGTCATGGTAGCGACACATTCACATCGTCAGTAAATATGATTACCGAAGAAAAGTTTCATTTGGTGGAATGCCAGAAAAATGAGGTTAATTTACCTATTTTTTTCTAATTATACTATAAATAATATAACAGTTAATAATAATTATCCCTAAAACTGAGTTATTTTTATTCTGAATTGTTTGAAACTCATTTGTTTTGTACATCGCCATGTTTTTTTCCCGGTAAACAGTTGACTTGCGATGAATCGATGGTTATTTATTTACTGCTAAGGATGGCTGTATATTCATTTCTAAATATGTTAAAACTCGTCGCTAAGGATGTTAAATTTCTTAACATATAGGTAGGTACAAGTGCTCTTAACAAACCTGTCGGGTAGTGTGTTAAGAGGGTTTAAAGACGCATGTGACAGATAAAATATAAAACATACTCCAGGTGGTAATCGGCTACCTAAAAAGAAAGGATAATGACTGTGGTTGCCTCTACAATACTTTGCACTATATATGGGCTGTCCCATTAACACTTCCCAGTGTTTTGATTGATCTGGGAGTTGGAACAAGATCTTACAAATTTCAGAGTTCTATCGGTACAACATTTGATTCTACGCCCCACATTCGGCCGAACTCTATTTCCAAAACTCTTGGATGAAGTATTTAAGACATTTCTCTGCCTCCTTGATTGCGATTGCACGGCACAGCGATATCTTCAAGTAAAGACGACCTTTTCTCTATATTTCTTAAAACAATATCTGGTTTGTTTGCTGCTATCGTACGATCAGTTTTTAGTATATGTTGGTCTTTCAATACTGTTTAGAACATGTGTTTGGAACTTGCAGAGCGATACACTTCTGCTAATGGAGATAAGTACAGACCCTATCGCGCCTTTTCTTGTATTCAGATTTCGCTAAAATTTAACAAGCTAAGACGGTGTTATCAATGTTGTTACTGCTACTTGTTCCTAACAATTATCCCTCTGGGAATATTTGTAATCCGCTTTACCTTAATGTATTGTTCTCAATGCATTGTTGATCAGCTACTACAAGCTGCTTCTTCTTCTTCTTCTTCTTCTTCTTCTTCTTCTTCTTCTTATTATTATTATTATTATTATTATTATTATTATTATTATATTTCGTTCAATATAAAAATCCAAAATGAATTAAAACGCAAGTGAAAGCATCCAAAAGTCTAAATAATTTGCATTTATGCTACGTGGCGATACAAATACAAACGAAGCTAAATGTTTATTGTACCTTTTATGAGCGAGACTTTTGTATCGTCTTTTCCTCGTGAACAGAGATCATGTAAATGGCGCTCTGTGTAGAGGAAACCGCGGAGAGGGCCGCTCTGAACGCATGGGCAATTAGCCGCAAACGCTCACGTGTCCGGGAAGCAGGCTCGCCCTCGCCGCGCCGCGCCGCGCCGCGCCAGGATTCCATGTGGCCGACAGGAGCTCCATTGTGGAGCGCGCCTCGTGGGCGAATCGAAAGGTGGGAGGTCAGAAATTACAATGCGGCGCTGTCGGCTGGGGTCGGGTCGGGTCACCGAAGAGCGACGGGAGGTTTCATCGTGCACTGGGATAGGGGGTGCCACTTTTTGAAACATTCCGGTGGGCAGTGCAACAAAGAATTCTTATTTGCATTATTAAACGGTGTTTCTTGAATACAATGTTCGTCTCCATTATTTGGTTTTGTAAGTCGATTTTAATTTTCTTTCTGACACACAAAATAGTTGCAATTTTCAGTTTCAGGACACTTTTCATGAAACGCGTAAATACGTGCCTTCGAAAATTTCGCTCTACACTCGTCATCTCCTACACAAATCATATACAAAATTTTATTTATCTCACAATTTTATACGTATTCTACTCGCGTGCCCGTGCATTGCCAATATCACAAATGATAGCTACCAGAATGACAGTGCTCTTAAGAATGCAATAAACATGTTACAAAATGTTTTCAGGGTAGTTTCACGAGATATTTTTCGCTCCTTCATCCCCTCGTTGAATTTTTTCGCCATGATTTACTTTCACGAGTGTTTACAGTATATCTCGTAATTATACATATTGCACTTGCACAAGTTGCCGAGGAACGTATATCATAATTCTAAAATTTTTAATAAACTCTTTGAATCTTTGATTTACGTTGATGGAATAGTTCTGCGATAGCATTAAGAGATATCTTCGCAAAAATAGGAGCTGCGGATTTTCACGGCAATTTGCTCGTCTCAGAAAAAGTTCTCTACGTAGAATCTCAACATTCATCAGAGAATTTTCTATGAGGAACTGTGTTCGGTATTGATAAAAATCCATTTGTCAACTTTTTTAAGAACATTAAGAATGTTTCTTTTTTGTTTACTTAATTCTATTTATTTTATTTCAAGTCGCAACAACTTCTAAGACTTTTATGTGTGTGAGTGATTGTGTGTGTGGGAGTGATTGTGTGTGTGTGAGTGATTGGGTGTGTGGGTAGGAGTGAGTGTAATCGTGGGTGTGCGTTTTCGTGTGTGGGCAGGTGTGATTGTGTTTGGGGTAAGGGTGATTGTGTGTGCGTGGGTGGAAGTGATTGGGCGTGCATAGGTGGGAGTGATTTGTGTGGGTTGGGAGAGATTGTGAGGGGGAAATTGTGTGGGGGGTGGGATTGATTTGTGTGTGGGGAGTGATTGCGTGTGTGGTGTGGAAGTGATTGTAGGTGGAGTTGGACTGATTGTGTGTGAGGGGTGGGAGTGATTGTGTGGGGGGGGTGGCGGAATGATTGTGTGTGAAGGTGGTGGGAGTGATTGTGTGTGAAGGTGGTAGGAGTGAATGTGTGTGAAGGTGGTGGGAGTAATTGTGTGTGGGGGAGGTGGGAGTGATTGTGTGTGGGGGTGGTGCGAGTGTTTGTGTGTGTGGGTGGTGGGAGTTATTGTGTTTGTGGGTGGGAGTGTTTGTGTGTGTGTGTGGGTGTGATTGTGTGTGGGTGGGAGAGATTGTGTGTGTGAATGGGAGTGATTGTGTGTGGGTGGGTGGTGGGAGTGATTGTGTGTGTGTGGTTGTGCTTGAGTGGGTGGGAGTGAATGTGATTGTGGGTGTGAGTATGTGGGAGTAGGGGATCCTTTGTAGATATTGTTATAATCCTATTCCTCGAAAACACGCTTGCAACGTGTCTTGGATCGGTTTTTATTATTGGTGGCAATATCCAAACCACTAGGTTAGAAAAGAGCCGGCAAGAAACGAATGAATTCTTCTAAATATCAAACCCATTTCAAATGTTGACTCCATGCATTCTCGATTATACATTATCTTATTAATAACATACAAAATCTACTATATAAAACATCCGTTATATTCGAAAGGACGGTGATTTGTGTGAATTTTATATACTAAACAATATTATCTACGAATGTTTTCTCGAGTTCTTATTTTGCGAGATGCGAGAGGAGAGGGGGATATTTCGAAGACAGGACTGTCATAACAAATCTGTAGCTGATTTTTCAATACGAAATAGTTTCATGTAATCATGGGACCGATCATTTCTGGTTTTGTCTTCGTCAACAAAGATTGTTGCTATAATTTTTTCCAAATCAATTAATGATAGTAAAGAAGAGGGGATAGGTATTCTGTGGCTCAAGAAAACGTGTGCGTATAATACTATATATTTGTACAAGGTTGCTGTGAGTATCTGTGAAGATACATTACGCTCGGTTAGGAATTCCGCGCATAGGGGATCGGAAATTATTTTAGCACTTCTGGGGACGAGGCCTCGCTGACAAATGACTGGGGTGTTCCAAGGTCGCGCTCGGCGCTGCTGTGTCGGAAGACTCCTCAGTCCCCTGCCATCTTCCCCCTTCCACGTGCCCACCTAACAGCCCACGAAGACCTTACAACGTTCGTTCTTTGGAACGATCGATGTTTTGACATTTCAGTAGAAGACAAGTTAAATCCAGATAAATAAATGGAAAAATCTCACGTTGTGATGGTTAAAATTGGTATTTCTTTGCGTGATGTCTGTGTCAACACCAAGGATTGCTGTAGTTATGCCTCTTATCCCCCACTGCCACCCCTCTCAGTCTCTCCTCTCCACGCAACAGTCTTGACGCCCCGAAGGCGAGAGTTGCAAGGGCAGCTACAGATTGCCCGTTTAATTCAAAATCTCATGTCAGAAAGACTAATATTTTACTCAAGTTACTATCAAACTATTACCATATGATACATCATTTTAATCCTCTTTTCGTGGTCTATCCATTGCTGGTGAGAAAAATATATAGTTCCATTTAAAAAATCAAAGACGGTTAAATTTCACGAAAACTAAAAATATTATAGACAATTTCTCCAAGGTATGTTATTGCCCCATGATTCCGCATTGTTCTGCAAAAACTGTATTTCGATATCCTGAACCATTTAAAACTTATGAGGGTTGTCCATAGTTGGTGGGACACCCTAAATACCAGATGCAACAAATGTTCTCCACAGAATTCCTGAGTCGCCTACTAGATTTCTTCGTTCAAAACTTGTAAGGTCAGCCTTTGTGAGTATGTAATCTAAGGTACCTATCATGGTACCTGTCGTGGCGCCTATCAGCACCATTGTCGGTTCAACCGATTTCGGTATAACTAAAATAGATTCCCTGGTAAAGAACAGTCCAAACCAAAAGCTGAGCTCACTTGAACGAAGGGAAGAGGCCTCGATTACATCAGTAACATATCCAACAGCTTCAGTTGTTCATCTGAACCGGTTTTTAATCATTTTTTACGTCATTGTTCTTTGCTTTTAGTGCATTTTAAATCCATTTTATGAGCATTTTATTGTTTATTTTTGTCGATATTTTAGAACATCAAAATCCGCCCCTATCTATAACGCTTCTTCCCTCAACCCTAAAAGTACCCGAGGGGGTAGATACGTCCCCAATAAAGGAAAACTTCCAACCGCACCCGCAAGTGGTGAGGGGTGGTACACGCCAAGTCTTGGGAAGTGGCTAACGCGGCTCTGGGGCCCGAGTGACTGCCGGGATAAGTAGTCCCCCTCTGTCCACCCACGGCCCCCTTGGAGGGCGGATGAATGGTCAGTGGAAGGGTTCTCCAACCTTGGGGGAGCAAATGGCCTTAAAACGGAGAGCAGTTGGTGAAACACCACAGCCGAGGTTAGGGGGCAATGTACCTAGGGGATGGCAACTGCCCTGCTTGCCACGGGCAGAGGGGTTGGCACACACACCACCGTGCTCATCTTGGGCCGCGCTCGTAACGCGGCCAGGGGACATTTTTAATTACTGAAAAGCTCTGACGTACAAAACAAATAAACATTCTACACCGATCCAGGCAAATGAATAAAGACAAGAATATTGGAATATCAGAACATTTTAAAATAGGGACTTGAAAGAAGGATACTTCTAATTGTCAAAAGCACTTCAAAATTTGACTACTATTTACGTTTTCGGTTACACTACTCTATCTGATGGTGAAGTCTCATAAAAATCCACGTGTCCGACTTGGTGAGTGCTGCATTTAGTTCATAGATGTAACAAAATTATGAAAAAAAATTGAAAATGCTTTTGGAAGAAAATTTATTTTATCTTAATGTAAATTTAACAAAAAATAAACAATGCACATCTACGGCCGTGACTGCAAAGGTCATCGAACTGAATACAGTGTTTCATGCTTGATATCACCTGTCACATGCCTTCTGGAGTCGTGGGCACTCTCACACATGCACTATCTTTACACTCCCCCCCCCACACACACACACAGAAAAATCATAAGAGGTGAGTTATGGAGAATGTATAGGCAAGTTTAATATAGAGTTTGTTTCTATGTCATTCCTGTCAAGACCATGGATTGCTATAATTACGTCTCCACCTCTCCCCGCCGCCCCTTTTAGTCTCAAGGTCACGCCGCCGCGAAAACCACCTGTCCCAAAGGCGATTTCTGCACAATGATTGCTAAAAGGAAATGTTTGTTCCTACCACCTACCGCGCATAATTTCAAGTCACGTCACGGGCATATCTCTTGTGACATATTACTTGCCCCATGGTTCAGTATTGTTGGAGAAACAATTCAGTTTCTTCGGTTCACTTAATGTATCTTAATTTGTATCTTTGGATGACAACTCGATTCGATGTCATGAACTTTTTAGAAGTTGTAGTGGACGTCCAAAGTTGTTAGGACACCTAACATAGCATATACTTTCTCTTCATTAATGAAAGCAATTAAGTGTTTTATCTTATGCTAGTATATTATAGTGTGCACACTAAAGAATTTCCAACCCCCTCCCAAAAAAAAGTGTTTCTTGGGAACATGAGTGCAATCCAGACGTCATTGAAATTTATTGTAATCGTGCTCATACGACGTAAATTTAAGGACAAGAAAATCAAGAAAGAAAAGATTTTCTCAATTAGAATTACCGAGACTTTAGTTGAATAAAATAAGTTTGAAAAGTACTAAAACGGAATGTGAAAACAAATTCTTCATAAGTTATTTTTGGCAAATATCAAGCCTATAACTTATAATATTTTATTTTTAGTTTCTTAATCTCATAATCATTATGTTCATGATACAATGCAGTAAGGATTGCAGAAATACTACAAAGTAAACAAGTTTTATATATTTTTGCACAACTTTTTTAATTTCTCACGTGTTTCGATATAAGATGTGTTTATAACACATCGCTTATAACTTATCTTCATCGAGATGTTCGTCAAATATAATTCTCCCCTTGCGCAAATGATTTTGAATTGGAACGCTTGTTTCAGGGATCCCCTCGCATTCCGGACTAAGCAACCAAAACCCATGTGGGAGAGGCGCCCCTTGAAATGGAGCCTGCCTACCAACGCTTGGAGTCACCACTGGAGGATCTAGAAGAAGGTGATTTTAGTGAGCAAAAGAGCATTTAAGTTTTCCATCTAAAGCGTTTTGGGGATTCACGCAAGAAGGGCTGCTCGAACATAAACAACTTTATTGTAATATTAGAAAACCGAAAATACTTCTAAAATCAGTAAAATCAACTAAAATTAATAGCAATGCCACAAAATCACTTTTATTATTCCAGTAGTGGAGCCAGTAAATCTCCATGAGAGGAATATTCAATTTTTTAGATATAAAATTAGTTTATTAAATTGGAAAATAAAAAATAATAAAAATATTTATTCATTTAACACGACATTCGCTTAACGCGAATTAAGAACAATGTTTAGGGTCTGACATAATCTTCCTTTCATGTTACTCAAAGAATGAAACGAAATATGTTGCTACTGAAACTTTACAATGCCAGACGGCCCCATTGCATGTAGTATTGTCGGTCATTCATGCATACGATGCTTTGTCGAAGAAAAATGCAGTAGTGTATGTTTTCTTAAAAACGTGATTCTATATTCCCATCCTGCGGGGATAGAATCCCAACCAACATCGCAACGCGCAATAATTCTGGACCAGTTCTGGGGAGATGGGTTCATACATGTAGGAGCCGCCACCGTTCGTCCAACGTGAAGCGCTTGTCTCAAACTATTCTTTTGGTATTCTGGGCAAATAATTTTTTTTTCTAGTCCCATTGAATAATTCTGTCATTTTATGGATGCAACCCTTTGCATAATGATACTCATTATGATACAAATTTCATTAGGATTGCAAACTGAGTGGCAGAACTCGGATTTCGAGCTCTCGAGAATCAAGGATTCCATAAATCCTTGGTCATCCTCATCTCGCGGTTCTAGACGCGAGGAGATCATTTTGACACGCCTTCGGATCGGTCACTGCCATTTCTCCCACGGATATCTTCTTCGTGGTGACTCACCCCTACCTGCGATAATTGCGAGACGGATCTTACTGTGGAGCATGCTCTCCTGCAGTGTACTACGGTAAGAGATAGCCGGCGAAGGCATCAACTTGCTGTCTCTCTGACACATGCTAGGTCATCACGAGCTCCCTCTCTGCAGGCTCTCTACCTTCTCATGAGAAAATGGAATGTACAACCTTATCTGAAAGAGGAGGATAATACCAATTAAAATGGCTTTTACTTGGGAGATTTTAAAGTGTTTATGTGGCTGCTTTTAGGCCAAATTCTCTTTTTTTACCATTGGACGCATTCTTGTTCCTGTTTTAAACATTTTAATTTGTCTTATAAATATTTTATTTTAGCACTACGCATTTTGCTCTTAAAATAAATTGACAAGGACGCTAATGACCCTAGATGTTGAAGCGTTCTTAAACCCTAATAATAATAATAATAATAATAATAATAATAATAATAATAATAATAATAATAATAATAATAATAATAATAATCCAGGTTCTTGACTAACCAAAGAGAAGTTTACACACCAAGTATTGACAATTAATCATTGAGAATCGTTCTAGTAAATGTTTCGTTCGATTTTGTACATTAAAATTGCATTTAATATTATTTTATGCTTGTCAGATTTAATTTCGTTTATTATTAAAAATATTTTACGTGGAATATTATTTAAAATAAATTGGATTGTAATTTAACTTCGATCTTATTTGACTAGCGCAGTGGTAGTTATTGGAGGGAACATTTGACTGACATTAAGACCAGAACGCGGTCATTTTCTGTTATATTGTTGCGTGTTTGTTCTTAAAAATCGGCCAATTATTTAGTTTTAAAATGTCTAGTAAATCATTCCTTTAGTAAATTAAAACTTTTGCACTTCCTGGCAACACTCGACTGGTATACCAAAGCCGCCGATGGCAGGATAGTGTAGGGAGCTGTCCGCTAGGTGGCCTTGGCTGAAACCTGAATGTCAACTGCCACGACACGTTGTAAAAGTTTAACTAATAAAAGTTACAATAAGTAAAAAGTACTGTTTGAAACACGATGTAATGGGTATTAATACACTCGTCTGAAGTTTCGCTCGTATCATAATACCACCCTCGTGTATTAATATCTTTCATTACACCATAATGTACTATTGTTTAATTGTCGGATAATTTACGCTAGAGAATTATTGTTTTTAGTCAACGAAGGTCTTTTTCTGATTGCTCTGTTTTTAGAATTTTCAGTACGATCTCTAAGTTAGCCCTCAGGATAACGAAGCATCCGCTCATATCGCAGCAAAAATGAGTAAGACACCCGCGGAATGAACTAGAGGTGATTACAACACCACATATTTCCTCACAGTATTTCTAACTTTTGCAATTTTCCGAAGTTCAACGAAAATAAGACCTGCGTCATTTTTAAGCGTTCTTTACCCTATCCAGGAGGAAGTAATTTAAAGAAAAAATGTGGAACCTTTTTAAGAATTTTTTTATAAATTGAATTAACATCAAGCAGAGTTTACGCAAAAACTCTGAGTTTTTTCAAAAACTGTTCATGACTTTGTTTAAAGATATAATTTTTAGAACAAATTTCATTCGAGAAAAAAATATTTTGTAAATATTATACTTTTGCAATGTTAATTGTTCGCAATTTTCTAAAATATAGAGTTCACCGAATTTGTTGTTGTCCTTTGCAATATACGACGAACAAAATTAGTTTTTTGTGGTTGCTCCGATCAATATAAGGCGAATCATTGTGTAGTATCCAAACAAACGGGCCACTGACCGAGAGTAATATTTCATTCCTCTTCCTTGTTCTATCCTCTCCCGTTATACTCACACTTACTGTTGCACTTACGTGCACTACACTACCACACAAGTCGGGAAACCTGTCAGGAACTTAGTTTCTCCCGACTGGGGCTGTGGATAAGCCTACAAGTCAACGTGTAGTTCGGCGTCGGATGTCACCGTTCGGTGTGGGAGAAACACCTCCACATCTCGCGATAAACATTCACTACACAAACGAGACTAATAAGCATAGCCATTAACGTGCCCGGAAATATCAATTAAACAATCAAAATTAACCAATGCATTACCATTCAACCTTTGCGACCTCGCTGACGTAGGTCGACGAATTTTCATCAAACATTTTTATATTGCAGCAAATGTTTCACAGCCAAGAAACCACTCTTACTCTTGTCCTTCCACGTGTCGCCACGATATTTCGTGTTTTCGCGCTAAACTTTATTATACGAATATTTTGGACTTTAATCCTTGCTTTTTGTTATGTAACATTTTTATTGGCCATCTTCATGTTATTAATTTAAACGATAAGAATATTACGCATACGAGAAAGTGAAAATTTAAAAAGTCAAATTAACGTAACAAATTACAACGTAACAAGACAGTGATTGTGACATAAAAGTAAAAGAAACAATTTAGAGAGATCCACCAAATAATATTCGGATATCATTGGTTCAGTCGATTATTTTGGGACACTTTCGTGTCAAAGCAAATTGGAGATGTGGTCGGTGAGTGTTTTTTAAAAATGACTCGCGTTCATATACCGGAAGGGGTGGCTCAGGGCATCATCTAATTTCAGTACAATGCCTCTGACCGGGAGGTTCTAGATTCAGGTTTCGTCGGTGGCAGGATTTTCGACACTAGCTTGCCAGCTAGGTTGAAATCAGTCACTGTCTGGAGGAGAATTCTAGCGGCTCTGAAAAGTAGTTTTCCGTGGTTTCTGCGATCAACACCAGGCAAATGCAGGAGTAGTACCCTAACAAACGGACCACGGACCGCGCGCGCTCCTTCCATTCTCTTCGTTCACCTATCCTCACCTTTACTTAAACTCTCTAACACTTACATGCATCACACTACCACACATGCCGGGAGACCGGTCAGGAGCTTAGAGCTTGTCTCGAGTGGGGGCGGTGACCCGCTGGTGGGAGGTACCTGGTTGAGGGAAAACCCTGATAGCCGACGGTAGGTCATCGCTGAAACTCGCCATCCTCAGCGGAAAGGTCACAGCCACCTCTCTTGGAAAAAATGTACTATACTTGCGGGACTAATGACTTTATCAGTTGACGTGTCCAAAATTATTAGCAATCAATCACGTTCAACTCATGAACACTGACTGGGATGGCTCAGTGCAGTAACGATGGCCGCTGGAGCGTCTCTGAACCGCAGGTTCTAGAGTTCCAAACTGATGGTGACGTATTTTCGACGCCAAATTTGTAGCTAGATCGTATTCAATCGCAATTTGGAGGAGAACTCTAGCGACCGGCTGCTCGGTAGTTTTTCCAAGCACCCTAACCGAATACCGGAGCAGTACGTTAACAAACGGCCCATGGCCCGCGCGCGATATTTCCTTACTTATTCTAGTACCCTCTTCTCCCCTTAGACCAATGTCACACGAGCGCGTGTGACACGCCATCTGACTGATATGTTGACGCGCGTGTGACGCGCGATGAGTAACGCGCGTGGTAGATTATCACTATCTTATGCGGAACGGCCAATGCACTGGTGTGCCGTTTCGCATAAGAGACTGTGTAATTCTACGACGCGCGTTACTTATCCCGCGTGAACGCAAGGCTCGTGTGCAGGGACCTTTACTTACACATACACTTCAATTCACTACACTACCACACGTATCGGGGGACCTGTCGAGAGATCAGAGCTTAAGCTACTGCATAATACTGGAATAAGTTACCTGCGACAGCCTTGGAACCCTTTCCTCTAGGAGTTCAAAGATTTAAAAATAAATTAACTAATGGTATTTGTAAACTTTATTAATTTAGTAAGTTGGATTATTATATCAGTTATTATTTGATTATTATTGATATTTTTGTGTTAATTACTATTAAATGCGTTCCTGTTCTAAATATACAACTATATTCGAAGTAGTTTTGTATTGAAGTGTGGTGAAGTGTTGCGCAGTGTAGTGCAGTATAGAAGTAGAAAGAGAAGTGAATTTCAAATGTTGTGAAGTGAAGTGAAGTGAAGTGAAGTGTAATTAAAAAGTCG
>BLKR01001363.1:97500-300556 GCA_011170035.1 Teleogryllus occipitalis
ATAGTGGTTTCACCTATAAATTCCAGGCGAATGCCTTCCTCTTCATTGTCCTATCCTAATCACTTACTCACACACCCTTACTCTTACATAAACTACACTACAACACATGTCGGGAGCATAGAGCATGGGACGGTGCCCTGCTGGTAGGAGAAACCTATATGGGGAACCCCCGCAAAAAGAACCTGAAGGTCGCCGCCGTGTTTCATATTCCAACGGGGAAAGAATGCTCGCCGTCTCCCGCGATAATAACATGTGATACACTTATAGGACTAATGACCGTAGCCAGAAACACGAAATTATCAATCATGCGATAGATTTAAGGGCGCCAGCCCCACCCACTTCATCGGCGTGTGTGTGTGTGTGTGTGTGTGTGTGTGTGTGTGTGTGTGTGTGTACGGGAGGCCCTGGCGGCGCGATGGCCTTTGCAGGTGCCGCCGTGGGGGCGCGGCCGCGACCAAAAGAATGACATTTGACGCGCGGGGGGCGCACGTTCGCGAGCGCCTTGTGGCGGAAAGGGGGCGTGGCGCGACTTGCCGCGGCAGGCACTCGCCCAACTGCATGGAGGGGTGTACCCAATTACTATCAATTGTGAAATGCCATTAAAATGGAGAAATGCACTTCAATGCTGAAGTGCACACCGCTTATTTTACAGCAAAAAGTCTCTGGTGAACAGGATTGGGAATTTTACTTTAAATTTAGTATTTAAATACTTCGGCAGAATACTTGAATACTTCGGTAGAATAAATATGTGTTTAAAAACACACTCAAAATACATTAGGTTTGAATTTCCTAAATACATACGTATTTAAAATATTTGAAATACTCAAGATACAGAAAATACAATTATATCTTTATACAATACAAGAATATAATATATCTTTATAAAATAAAAAAATAGAAGAAAATATAGCTTTATAAAATATAAGAATATATTTTTATTGCAACAATATACTGTAATTGTCAATTATAATAAATTAGTAATTGAAAGTCATACAATTTTTTGTACAATAACTAACTATAATAAATTTGCATATAATGTGTACGTATGTAATTCAAAAATAAGTATTTTACTTTTATTAAATCATTTTAAGTTTTTCTTTTTTTTAACGCCCATTTTATATATTTAAATATATCACGAAAATACTTGTCCAAAAAATTCTAATACAGTTTTGCAAATACGAAATTATTTAAAATAGGTATTTCAAATACAAGTATTTAAATACTTGCCAACAATGCCGGTGAATTAAAGCGGTTCACGGCAAATCGCCATGCAATACACCCATTTTTTTCTCCCTCGTCCTTCATAAAAGTCGAACCTGTGCACTTACGCCCAAGAACAAGTAAACAAAAGTATGCATATTGAGAATTGCGAGTTCTTCGCTGAATGGCAGAAGCGTGGGGGCATAATGAAGAGTGAGATATGAATTGATGAGAAAAGGAAATGAAATGTCGAAGAAAACTTGATTTTGTAGGAAACTCCAATGGGGCGAAGTGTTCACAGAGGCGAATTGGCCTTGAATTTATATGTCAGCATGTAGAATGTGAGTCATTTTTCAAATTACTAAAACATTTCCAAGCTAAAGAGTTGGCTTTTAATGTGACTAAAATATAAACGATTTCTTTATTACGTTATTTCAAGAAAGAATTTGACACCCGTAGATGTTATTCACAAGTCTAAAAGACTTCTCGCAATCATACATCTTGCAATTATCTATTTTCACTAATACTCGATGATATTGTATGTATTTTACCCGTTTCTAGGACATACAGTGAACAATTGGTATTTTGAAATTGCCTTTAAAAATATCTAAGCAAGAGTTAATTTGGTGTTACGAATATTGAACTCGAGTTTAGGGTGAATGGAACTTGATATTTAGGATGGATGGAACTCAGTTCTTAGAAAATACAATTATTGATAAACATTTTAAATTTGAAACAACTTTTTGACTAAGTGAGGTCTATAACTACGTGGACAGGTGCAAATACGGCAGGTGTTATGCCTTTTCTCGTGCTGAATTTTGACTCCAATATTATCAGCCAGGATGTGCTATCAACCGCCCCTCTAAGGTACTCCTACAAGTCAAAGTTCACCCATTTACGATTGGGCGATGTCGACGAATGAGAGGGCTCGTTTCAGCGAGAAATATCAGGAAATTCCATTTTGCTGATCCACCGAGCTGTTATACCTGCCACTATAATGGGTTTCAAAATTAATGCACATTAACGAAGATTGTTCACAAGGGAGTTAAGTGAGAAGATAGAGAGAGCTAAATTGTTTCCACAGGGAGGCAAGTAAACCGACTAGGATCGTAGGAAACAACTATCACCACCGCAGAGTTTCTGACCGGGAGATCAGACCGTAGTGGATTTTTTACACCAATCACTTATGAATAGACAACTGGTCTTTGGAGAAGAATTATGGCGACCTGTTGCTTTGAGTTTTCCGAGGTTTCTCCGGTCAATACCAGGCGAATACTGGATCAGTACTTTACCAAACGGTCCGCAAATCGCGCGCGATCCTCATCCTCTTTTCTCCTCATACACACACATTTACACTTACATCCACTACACTACCACACATATCAGAAGCTTAGCGCTTGTCCCATCTGGGGCGATGTCCCGCTGGAGGAGTTATCTGGAGGGGAAATCCCCAGCAAGCTGACGTGTAGGTAGGCGCCGGATCTCACCATCCAGCTGCCCAGAAATGCCGCCATATCTCATGATATTAAATGTACTACACTTATCAAGATAACGACCAAAGCACTTGACGCTCCCGGAAACGTTACATAATCAATCATTTAATGTCAGGTCGTATTTATCGTTTATTCAGAAGTCAGAATTATGTAGAAATGACTAATATTTTTGAAAAAATGTACACAAAATAATCTATTAAGATAATAAATACGATAAAGATCTAATATTTTATTTTTACTTTTCCTACCTGCTCTATAGTATGGGGAGTAAAAGTAAAAAGAAATTTTTTCTCGGATATAGGCAAGTGCTTTTATAACAATGACGTAGGTCTCATTTTTCCTCCCCATACTATAGTTCAGGGAGGAAAAATATTGGAATCGTCTCAACAATATAATCGTCGTATAGTCTGTATTTAAGATTTTGTTCAGCTGTCACTTTGCACACACTTCAGCTTTGCAGGTCTATTAATGCCGTTCTAAAGATGGTTAAGATTGGTACTGATGGAGAGGAGATGCATGCAATTTTGTAGCCGAAAATGGATTTTGTATGTATGTATGTATGTATGTATGATTAGTTATCACAAGGGTATGTTCGTAGTACCCAATAAATTCGAATAAATATATAAACAGGACATCAACAACAATGGGTAACAGAAGAGAAGCAAAGATTCGAATAGCAAATAATAAGGAAATGACAACATAAATGATAGTGGGGAAAATAGAAAATAATTGCAAAATAAAAATCAGTGAAAGAACACGAGAGCAATTTCCGTGAATGTGAAAATAAATTAGGAAAATCATTATGAAGTAAGAACCAAAGAATAAACAAACATTGTGCTAGAGTGCCAGAGACCAATTAAAAATTAGAATATATGCTAGGAAGGAGAATGATCTGCGCACGACGAGGTACAATAAAATGGAACTTGGAATGGTTTACTAAGCGCCGGTCAAGCAGGCAGAAGATGCATGAAAGGAAAGTGATTAAGCAGGGGGACACATTAAATTACTTTTTTGTAGGAAGATCAAGTCTTGTTATTAATTAAGAATTTCTGGATAGAATTTAAGAATGATGTTGGCCATGCATGCAAGGGAAGGGATTTAGAAACAAAACCGTTTTCACAACAATGACGAGGGTTTCATTATAATATTTTTTTTATGAAGTTTGTTGTATTTAACGATTCATGTTTCAATGTACTGTGTATGTTCTGCAGCAATATAGTTAGAAATGTTTACTGGCAAAGATATGTATCACGGAAAACTCTGCCAGATTAGAAGTTGAAGCTTTGAGTTGAAACTTGTAAATATGTCATGGGTAAGATCTAGTTGTGTTTAGCTAATGCTAACTGATTTTGTTTTGGAGACCTTTACGATATTTTAATTTTTTGGGTGATTTTACGTCAAACTCCTGAGGCATTTTCAAATTTTTCTGAAAAACGGTGAACTTTTTCATTATTTTTTTTTACTCAAAAACATGAAACTTCATTTATAATCATGATAGACCTTTAATCTCAATTAAAACCTTTAAAAGTTTGAAATTCGTAAAAATCTTTATATTTAAAACACTATACACGTAGTTTGAGCTTTTCAATCAAGGCTTCAAGTCTTAATACTCAATGACGAGAAACAATGTTTTTGTGGGGGTCTATTTTCCGTGTAGTGAATATGTAGAACTTTTCTGACTTTCCTACAGCCATATCTCACAGATATCGCATTCTTGGCGCGCATCCTTGCTGTTCGAAATTTTAAACATATCCTAACTTTCCAAACCATCTTTCGACCACATTGATTCATGTGACTTTACATCCTTGCTGCAAACATCATGTTTGCAGCATAAATTCATTTAATTGTAGATCTTAAAATGATCTCATGCTCTTTTTAAAAAATTCAGAATATTTGGTGAATAATAACACTAAGAAGAGGATAAGTTTCGATATGCGGCACATTACCACTAGTTTTAATTTGAGCTATTGTTGAGAAATTTTTTAAAATGTTGTTAGGGATTCAAGTAAAGTACCTCCAAAAATTAAAATGCCATATTCAAATCCAAGAGATTGTCAAATCAAACAGATTGGCCAAGGAATATAAAATTTTGTGAAAATCCTGGTAAGATTTAGGCGGTAGTGTAGTTCACACAAGTAAAAACTGGCGTATTTCCGAAAACCACTATCTGGAACACATAAAACATAGAATCTGACTACACTACATACTCGAGAAAGTAAATGTAGGAGCAAGTAATTGTTATTTACGTAAATAGTAGATTAAGCGAGTCTTTGTCATACGAAACAAATTGACGGACGAGGCAACGATAGGAGCAGAGTATGGCATTTTAAAATGAGTAGGTTACGCCAAAGAGACTTTCGTGTGAGTTGCGACAGTTATCTTTTAGCACGAATACATGGAAACTTAACAAGTACATAACCTTGGCATCATTCTCAACTTGTAAGGTGGCAGACAGGTTGATTTATGTCATAACAGTGTGCTTTTTTATTTTCAACTACTCAATTGTTTTATATGGCCTGGCATTCTTTGCGGTATGTGTACGGTAATTTACCTTTCCGTGCGGGTACTGCACAACAACACTTCCAGTCAATGAACTGTGAATATGAGTACTGGTTCTCAATAGGAATAATAAAAAGTACATTATTTTGGTATCAGTATCTCACAACAATGATTTTTCTGTCGAGAATGCATTTCAATACTTTCTCTATACTAATTATTCGAGAAGGTCACATGTCTTTTCTAGAATTCTTCTAAAATATTGTAGAAGGATCTGCCTCAGAATAGTTTCAATCTATTTGTGATAAAGCGAGAGGAATCGAATAATCTATCATCTGTGTTGGTGCTACCCTACCAGTGAGATATTCTCGAATAATAAAAAAGATCAGTTCCCCACCAATATACCGAGGTCCGTCGAATGTAACCAAACGTTTATCAAATGACGGGCCGAAAAATGTCTAACCGTGTGTGACTGACGGGCGGTCTGACGGACATTTGCAGGTTACCCGATTACTAATTATATATAACACTTCTCCTTTAATGTTGAAATTTTATTGTGAACCTAATAGCAATGACTTCTTTAAAATACAGGACTTGAGATGCAAAGTTGGGGGAAGGAATATTCGAAACTGGTAATAGAGCGAAAGTTTATCGTTTCTTGCACAGTTCACGACGGGGAAAATGATACATTATTTCAAATAAAGTACACTTAACGGAAACATATAACAAAATAAACTTTGCTGCACCTTACCGAAAAGAAGCAATGGTCATGTAAAACAACGGCTGCTGCAAAGTAAAGAAACACTGAGGCCTCCAGAATGATTCCAAGAGTATTAACTTGTAAGGTTTCACGTGTTCTTAATAAAAAAAATAGTTTCCAACTCATACGAAAGTGTATTTGACGTACTGATTTCAAAATGTCAACATTCCATTCGTAGGCCTGTACCGTCTGTTTTAGGCAATAAGTAAATATTTGCGCTTCTGGTTTCACAGTCTTAACTTCCGGTTCGACAGGCCCCCAGAAAAGATATTCAGTAGTGCTAGGCGGGATTGCCTACCTCGGTGAGAAAACACGAATGATTTGTTATTTTGTTTTGGCGGTCGTTAACTGCTATGATCATTAGTTACTCATGTGTTTTTCATTATATAGCTGGAGGTGTCCGTCTTCCTTACCCACTTAAATGTGAGATCTGGCCCTATCATTCACGACGTCTTTCGGGGTATATCCGCTCTCCAGATACCTCAGCGAGCCGAGCACCCCCCCCCCCCGGACGAGAAAAGCTCTAAGTCCTTAAATCGTTTCCCGACAGTCTCAAAGTAAATCATACAGGTCTTGAGATTATTGGAATGGGGCGGTATCAGTATGAACCGCCCTGCCGGCCAATCCTACAGTTCTCGCTGTGTAATACGAGAATTTTATGTATTTGGATACTTTTTATTTTCTCGATACGGAGCATAGAGAAAGGTATGTAATGCTGCGCGAGAAAACGATGATTTTTTTGCAGAAAAACTCTTGTTACAGAGTTCTGGTAACAAAAACATTGATAAATCTTTGCGAAATTTAGAAGAAAAAATCTCTACCATGTAGTGTAGCCAAAATCCATGTTTTGTGGGCCCTTGATACCGAAAAATCGAATGACGTCCGTCACTCGCAGAATGTCTGTCTATCCACTTGCTTTGAACAACGCTAACGGCTAAACCGTTCAGCCGATTTGCTCCAAAATTGATAATCCTCAATCACTCTGGCTGACGTCGCGACTGATATTTTAATTTTGGAGCGTACTTTACACGAAGCCCCTGGAACATTTTCAAAATTGAAAAAAAGACTATTGTTTTTATTAAAATTTGTTGTTGGATAGAGTGAAAGATTTAATAGGATGTCTGATTTTTGAAAATTGCAAAAATTACCTGGCCCTGGTAACGAAAAAGTGGATAAATCCAGTTGCTAAATATAGATAAAAATCCTCTACCATGTGATATCGCCAGAATCCAGATTTTGTGGGTCATTGAAACCGAAAAACCGAGTGATTGCTTTTAAATTTATTTTACGTCAAAGAACAGTTAAAATTGTGTATGACGTGCTATGGGGAGAAGTGAATTCTGTGCACATTTTCAAAATGTTGTGATCCCTACACTAAGTCATAGAGTACTTGAATGATGGCAAATCGTCTTTCTGTCCGTCTGAGAACAACGCTAGTGACTACACCGTTCAGCCTATTTTCTTCAAAATTGATATTCCCCACTCGATCTGGTTGATGTCGCGGCCCCTTGAAATTGAAACAGATATTTTGGTTCTGGGGGTACTTTGCATGAAGCCCCTGGGACATTTTCAAAATTTACAAAACCATTATTCCATCGGTTTTGATTGAATTTTGTTGGATAGTGTGAAGAACGTTTAAGATGATGCTGCAGGTCTCATATTCGTTGAAAATCCTTTTTTAATTTCAAAAGTTTTAAAAAATTTCGGAGTTTTCCTACAAATAAAATATTAAACATAGAGATTTTTCCCTTAATGAAATCTGTTCCCCAAAGATAGATGTTGAAATAAGGTCATGTACAATTTTTCGAAAAGTTTATTACTTTTCGCGTAATTTTACGCGGAAATATGGGCGAGATAGTACGTTTTGTTTTAGCATCACTAGTTATTCAGAAGTAGAATATTCTTGCCTTTAACTAATAGACTCATGTAAGTTGCACGGGTTTTGTGATTGATAAATGCGAAATGGGGCCCTCTTAATGACCGATCCTTCTGTCCTCGATTTGCGTAGGATAGCTATATGGCTGAAAACAGTTATTGTTCTTTACATTTAAAACGCAGAAATATTTCCCACCAACGGTTCCCATGTATGACTTATGAAACAGAATATGTGCAGGGGGAACTGAGGACGGAAGACTAGAATAATGCTAGATCCCAGTGACCAAGTTGATGTATTTTAGGGTAAAGTGGTGGTTCTTACAATTTTTGTCCTTTTTTTAACTGCATGTATCATATCCTAAGGCAGCATTACAGTTGTCTCTGCAACAACTCTGACCGGGAGGCCCTGAGGTTCGAGTCCCAATGATGGTGGATTTTCGACAGAGAGTACTTAGCTAAGTCGAATTCGGACACTATCAGGAAGACAGGTCGGCTGCTCTGATCGGTAGTTTATGTGGGGTCTCCGATCAATACTAGGCGACCAATGCCGGAGCCGTATCCTAATAAACGGGCTACGGATCGTTCCAGACTTTTTCTAGTCCTATCTTATCCCTTACTAACACACTTACGTTTTCCACACTTCGGGAGCTTAGAGTTCGTCCCGGCTGGGCGTTGCCGCCCTAGGGGAGATACCTATAGAAAAAACCGAAACCGACATGACCGGTAAGGGTAACACCATCCAGCGGGAAGGGGGAGGAGACCGCCGCCACGTCCTGGAATAAAACATTATCTACATTAACGAAATTAATGATCGCAGCAGTTGACGTGCTTGAAACATAAGTCAATCAGTCATCAAGGTAAGAAACATGTTTCATCTTTAGGATCCTCAAAACGGATTTAACCTCCGAACTCGAATATGAACTTTCGCATCCAATACTTTTCCCCTATACCCAAGGATAAATGAAAAAGAAGTAGAAAGAGAGGAATAAAAATTAAAAAAACACAATATTCGGAGGAAAAATAAGAAGGAGAAGAAGAAGAAGAAGAAGAAGAAAAGGAAGAAGAAGAAAAGGATGGAAAAGGAGAGGTATTATTATTCATATGCCACGAGGAATACACGACGTCAAGTGCTGCCAGAGCCCTTACAAGTGGCTGCTGGGGGATGGCAGTGGGAGTGAGAGTGGGGGTGAGGGAAGGCCAACGGCCCCCGGAGCAGAAGAGGGACAGAGAAACGCCGCCTCTGACTCTTTCTTGAGGAATTGCTCCGCAAAACGAACGCGAGTCATCTGAGATAAACACTCAAACAACTTATGAAACTCATCAGAGATTAACACTCAAACAACCTGCGAAACTTATGAATAATAATAATAATAATAATAATTATTATTATTATTATTATTATTATTATTATTATAATTATTGTTATTAATAATTATTATTAATATTATTATTATTATAATTATTGTTATTAATAATAATTATTAATATTATTATTATTATTATTATTATTATTATTATTATTATTATTATTATTATTGGTATTAATGATCACTACCGTGTATAGCCTGCAATTATTCGCGTGAATATCTCACCAAGAGCACACTGATTCAAAAAATGTTCACACATCCTGAAATGATCAAATTCAAACAAAACTGGATCTAGCTAATAAAATGTTGGATTCTGCACGAAAGGAAACATTCTGGTCCCCAGACTGCATATCTTAGTGAGGCGCATTTTGGAAAGAATAAATAGAGTGAGAAAAAATTGTTAGATCTGATGATTGGGGGAGAGTGCATATGCAAAGGCTCCGTGATTGTATGCGAAACCTCCACACATGCCAAATTCTCTACGAAGTAGTTAGTGAATCCTCTGTTTAAAGAAATTTTGTACTGGTAATCTCCGTTCCCCAGTCTCACTTTAATATTTATTATTCTTTTGTTAGGTTTTGAACTGTATAATGTAACGTTAATAAATCTACGGTATGTAAAATGTTCTTGTAAAATGTTCTAAAAGAAACTAGTCATGATACAACGTCATGTACTTCCTAGCATTATTTCTAACTTCGGCAATTATCGAAAATTTAGGGAGTTAAACGCATACAAGACCAGCGCCGTATTCGAGGCCCTTTTCTCTATCCTAGGTAAAAATATCGAAGCCGTTTATTGAGAAAAAATATAAATTCTCGTTACTTCAAGAAAACATTACGCGAAAATACTCGTTTTCAAAAAATTGTGACCTTATGAAAAAATGACCATTTTAAACACCAATTTTAGAATATATCTTTCGTGGGTTGCAATAGTGGCACAACTAAAAAAACAGATGTTGAGATAAATAAATTTGAAGTTTTTACATTGTATTGAAATGCATCATTCTTGAATTCATACTTCAACTATTTGTTGGTCGATTAGATCACTGTAAGGTATGCTACCGTTGCTGCTTGAAAGTAGACCAAGCTGCAATTCTGGAGAGTGCATTAACTCGAAATACGTATTTTTTAGTTCTGCCACTATTGCAGCTCACGAGCGATATTTCATTACAAAAATATTTATCATCAATATCGTACTTTCACAACGTTAATTTTTTGCAATTATCGAAAATACACTGAACATGCAAATTTTCGAACTCACCAAAAATGGGGCCTGCGCTATTTTGAAAAGCGTACTTTAAAAATGTTTACAAAAAAATTGCAACTATTTTTGAGAAAATATTTTCAATTGCCCATATTGCGCACAAAATTACCTTACGTAAAGATGTCTTTGAAATACAGATTTTACCTATTAGCGAAAATCTCTACCTTCAAAAGCGGAGTTGTAGGAAGGCGTGGAAAACATTTTGAACTCGTGCAAATTTTGGAAATTCAGTGTTCAACGAAAATGAGACCTGTACAATTTTAAGCGACCTTTGCTCTATACTAGGAAAAAATTTAATCCACTAATTAGGAGCCATCTTGTTGAAAAATTTGTAAATGTTTTAAAGATTATGCATATTATCTCCAAAAATCAAAATGTTCGTTTGAAATTTGAAGACTTTGGTTCGGCTAGATCGAGCAGTGAATATTAATTTTAGATAAAATGGTCTGAACGGTTTAGATTCAGAACAGACAGATGGTCAGACGTTTTCCGTAAACCATTTTCCAGTATCAAGGTTTCACAAAACGTCAAGAAGTAATTTACTACACAGTGAAATAAAATTAACAACATTTTTCATTGTCAGGACCCCAGAATACGACGTTTTATGTCGAAAAACGGCTGTTTTTCCGCAACATTACAATCCATTCTCTATACTGCGTGAGACGTGTGTGTGAGAGTAAAAAATAATTATATTTTATTGTGGGTAATAATTTATAATAATTAGACAACCGTAATTAAATCTATTACCATCATTAGTATGTGGAAACGTGTAAATTATTTTCCATGTTTTAAATCATGAAATTATTTCAAGCAGATGGTACTATAATGACATTACTGGTTTTAAATATTTGTTTGATAAAATATCTTTCTAAAAAACAGCTGAAACATTCACTTGTGACTACGATCACTTGTGTGTACGATCACTTGTGACTCTCCTAGCTTTTTTTTGTGCCTTATTTGTGAATTCCACGAGGTTAAAAATATGCTTGCAAGAAACAATTCTGCTTTGTAATATAGTTATAGACTCAATTTTATTGCTCTATTCAACTTTAGAACTGACACATAATCTGGTTGTTATAAAACCAGCTGCCATATAGGGCACGCAAATGCGTCCAGATCATTCACTTGCGAGTACATAAATGCTCTATTTTAGAAATATTGCCCTAGAATATTTTCGAACATTTTTTAAGAGAATTTTTAGATATACTTTACAATTGACTTTTCTAGCGATTGTAGATATGATGCCATGTAAATGATGATTACCGTTTACCTTCAAGCCTCAAATACATCATAGAACACTCATTTCAAACGTGGGATACAAATCGACACCCCCTCGCTTCTCGTAGTTGTTCATAGAACCTGAGTCGACTGTACAGAAAATTCAATTCAAAATAATGAATTACTTATTGCAAAGTCATGGATGGGTCATACGTTATTCATGAATCTCTATTCTCACTCTATCAATTCTCAAACTCAACTCTCATTCTTTTTGGACAGAAGATTTCAAACAGTCGGTCGAACGAAGTGTAAACGAACTCGGAAAGCTTGCAGCCATCCAAGTGACTGCAGTAGACACTTTCACTTGCGAAAAACAACAGCACTTGCAACGAGTGAACTGTGTTCGTGCCGATTGCAGGTCGCATTATCGCTTCCCTTTATAAGAGGACGAAAACGACCCAGGCTATGTCCTGTATTTTACCGGTAAATTTAAAAACATAATTGATAACTTATTACGGTAACACTCAAATTGATATTGAACGTTCGGAGCGACGACGTCTTAAAATGCCCGTACTATCGATCTCAATTGTCCGATGCGCCGGCAAAAAATTCGCCCGCGGAAGGTGCTCAAGGGGTCTGAAACGGGAGGCCACCCGCTGCGGCGGCTCGGCACCGGCGAAGACCCCGCGCCTGCTAATTGATGAGCTGCAGCCGATTTCCTTTCGCATCATCCGATAGCGCGTCGCCCTTATCAGAACAGGCTTCGACGGGGCGAGAAGCGGGGGCGGGGCGGGGCGGGGGCGCTGCGGGGGCGGGGGCGGCGCGGGAGACGGGCGGATGTTTTCGCGCGGGCGCGTAGCGGCGGCGCCCGAGCCGATACTTCGGCGCAGACGCCCAGCGCCGGCATCGCGGCGGCGGCGGCCGTCCCCACACACACAGCGGCAGCGCGCGCACACTGGCGCGGGGCAGTCACGGGACGCAGCCGGCCGCGCCGCGCCCGCCGCCACCGAACGTCGGCCAGCGCCGCCGCGCCGCAGCGGGGATGGTGCGTCGCGGACGCTGATCGCCTTCAGCCCGGCGCGCGCCACCCGCGTCGCGCCACCCGCCTCGCTGCGCCTCGCCTCGCTTCGCCTCGCCGCGCCGCGCCTCGCCTGCTCACGCCGTCACAACCGCCGCCGCCGCCGCCGCCGCTCTGCCCACGCCGGTGCGTGTGACGTCCTCCCGGGCAGCGCCGCGCGCCCGCCCGCGCCCCCGCCCCCGCCCGCCCCCGCGCCGCCGCCGCCCGCCCCGCGCCGCCCTCCCCGCGCGCCCGAACGCTCGGGGCCTTCGCATTGATTATCTACCGAAACGCGGCGGCCGCTGCGGGCGGCGGCGCGGGAGGCGGCGGCGGCGGAGGAGGAGGAGGCGGCGGCGGCGGTGGCGGCTGCGATCGCCCGGGGCGGCCGGCCGGCGGCGGGGTGAACGCGCCGCCGCCTCGCGGGCAGTGCCGCAGGCCGCGCGCGTAGCTCGGCGCGAGGCCACGATGGACCTGGAGCCGGGGGCGGCGGCGGAGCGGAAGCTGCTGACCGGCGGCGGCGGCGGGCTGCGCGCTGCGCTGGCGGGGGCGGCGGCGGCGGCTGCAGCGGCTTCCGCCTCCGCGCGGCGCCCCGCGCGCCCCCGCGCCGTCGCCCCCGCCCCCGCGCCCGCGCCCCCGCCCGCCGCCAGCGCAGCCTCGACGCAGCTGCTGGGGCCGGGTGAGTCGCTTGCCTGCGGCCTGCGCCCCCCCCCCGCCCCCCTCCCCGAGGCGAGCGGCGCGGGAAGCCCTCTGGCAGCGCTGCGACGGCTCCGACGACACCGTCACGCCGAGCAGCGGGCGTGCGCTGGGCGCTGCTATGCACTCGACTAATTTGCGAATCAATAGGTCACGCTGGAGGACTCAGATCGGTTAAAAAGTGCGTGAAACACCCACGATGACGAAGTTATGGTCTTAGTTTGTGCCCCCGGGAGACATCCGCCGGGTCCCACGCGAGTTTCCTCACGCGGCGCTTGAAACAATACGAGCAGCGATGCGTCGGGTGTTGTTTTGACGGTTGCTCACGGTTTAAATTTGGCTACTTCACAACAGTGTGCTAACCCTTCACCTTCATTCTTTTAAAAGCATTGTAGTTATTCCGGAAACTAGGAAATTGTTTTATCGCATTCCTTTGTAAGCTTAGTCGCCAATGAAGACCTTTATTTAAATGTGATTTAAACAGCATATCAACACAGTCTAAAATTGGAAAACATGTTCACGGTCTAACATTGGAAAACATTGGAATAAATATCCTCCTAATCCCTTTTGATCCCAAATGCAGTCTGTACCTGTCGAACATCATTTTCGAAAGGAAGGGCATCTAAAATGTGTGTAATATTTTCGTATAAACATTAACAGAATTCGTATTGATTGAAGTATAAATACTGACAATTGAATCATTTTCTCACTACATTTGTGTGCCAACGTTTTCTTGGTGTCCTTTCAAATTTGCAGTGCAGGTAAAAAGGACAAATTATTAAGCAATAATCAATGGATCATCTGGGAATGTTCCTTCCATTGACAGTTCTGCAGTAATGCGTAATTCATCCACGGTTCACGAGACCTATAACTTAGCCGTAGGCGAACCTGTGTGGTATTAATTCATTTCCAAATCCATATTACGTTCGATAAGACGTGTAAATTCTGACGCAATTTCGCTCGGAGGAGAAATTATCTCGACGGTTTATAAATGCAACATCAAATTGATTGCAATAAGCGAGCGCAACGAAAGGAAGTGTATAGTCTGTTCCTTTACTCATCACCGTGCACGCCGTTAGGCTGGTATTGAGAAATGCCTTTTCACCATAATCGCGATATTTCCAACATCCCGTTTTTACAATGGAGAGAACAACAATTCCGAGAATGATATGGTTGACATTAAAGTAATCTTCATTTTTGAAGAAGTCTGACACAAATTTACCTGACAGTTGCATGAAGGTTGTCAAATAAAAAATATTTCATGTAAACATTTGTCCCCATTTTGAATTAGTATGATGCTATAGTTGACATTCTCTTCCGATACTCGGTTACCGAGCAGATCATGAGTAGCCAGAATGTCAACAAAGTAAACAAACGCTGGTATATATTCCGTGATTTTGGAACCACACTTCATGGCTTTCACAAGTACTAAACTGCATGTCTCATGTTATGAATATTGCTACTCTTAAAAGAGGACTACACCAACATGTCTTAAATTTTGTTCGTCTTCTCACCCTCAGAGTTGAAAAGCATACTTCCGACGTTCGTAAAGGTGTTCCAAAATTTACTGTAAATGATTGCAACTTATTCAGACGCTTTTTTAAAAACCGGCTCAAATTAATTCTACGAATTGTTTTTAAACTACATACTATCCATAAAGTCATCATCGCACTCTTCAAATAGCTCTGACGACAGAACTGTTCGAAATATAACTCAAATTTGTATTTATTTACTTGGTATTATGTACTCTGCTTAAAAATATTTCCCACTACTTGATAAATGGGTACATGTTTCATAGCAACGATCCTTTTTGTGAAATTACAATTAAAAAAATTACATGTGACAAAGTAACATTATCATTTCGGAATTGGTCACATTCGTTGGGCAAAGATATGTGTATATGAGACTATTCAGGCTGATCTTCGGCCCATATACCATGTTGATACAACTCATAATAGTTTTTAATAGAATGTAGTACATTGAATTCTAAATATGCACTGTAGAAAGAGGGGGAAATGCATGACAAGTAACAACAAAAAAGTACAATTTAGAGACGTTATTGACAGGAGATTTATAAAGCCTACGTGGGTGGATCAAATACAAATGACACTTTTGTAATTGGTGCTGCATGTTTCTAACGTTTTTATGTGGCAATCAACCGTGATTGGTAGTTCAGATGACCTGCGCACAGCGTTGCTATTTTTTTCTCAAGTCTCTACCGTTCTGGTTTTCACGATGCGAGGTACACGTGAATTTATCTCAAAGTGTTACTATTCTGTTTTGGGCTAATAAGGCTAAACCAGAAAGACTTTTGAAGTGACTGTAAGTACAATTTAGTAGTAACATGCTTTCAAACCTCAAGTTTACAACTGACACAAGATGTAAACGTAAGTCACTTGACTTGCACACGGCATCAAAATACGAGGATGACACCAAAAAACATTTTGAGTGTAAAAGACTTCATTTGAAATGACCTTCTAACAAATGTTGTGAAAGTTTGAAATAATTTATTAAGTAGAGAAGTGAGAAAATAATAACCAAAGACTACTTGAAATTTCGGAAGATCAGTGCGACTGGGATACCAACACTTTCTAATGCCCAACAGTCATTTGCCAGGATGGAAGACTCAAAGATTGTTGGATCGGTAAGCTGCAGATGTAGACGCCTTCACGAAGAACATTTTCGCTTGCGAAGAATCACCATTACACCCCTGAAACAAAGATATCGAATGGCAATCAAAACAAGAATTAGTGAAATTGAAAACATAATTGTTTATCAGCAAAGACCTCATTACCGTCTTTGAGGCTGCCTAAGATGTGATGTACATGTGGAATTCATACACGAGTGACGGACTGTTAATTCTCTTTGTAAGCTCTTAAAAAGTCTAAAAGTCTGAAAGTCTAAAGAAGCATGATTATGATATCCAACATTCGCATTTTCCATGATAAAGCAAGACTGTTGCTGTTGCTCAAGCGAAATTGGAGGAACTTCACCGGATAACGTTAAAACATCCTTCCTACAATTCAGACTTGTCGCCACGCAATTATCGCTTACTACCGCACGAAGTCTTCTCCAATGATAAGGTAGATTTCGTATGGAAACATTATATATGAGAACGAAACTTTGAGGACGACACATTGAAACCGCTACCAAGGCGTCATATTGTGTAAATAATGGTGGAAACTATGTAGAAAATATAGGGCATGTTTATAATCTTCTACCTTTTATTAATCATCAAAAAGTGTTGTTTATATTTGATACATTTTGTGATAATCACTGAGGCATATTTCTTGATTAAAACTATTCACTATTAAAACAATGTAGGCTTTCACGGCCGGAGTTGTAGTCAACGATTTCTTCCGGGCTGACAAAGACTGGACAGTGGTCACGTCGGCACGCGGGAACATGGCAACAGGAACAGTTGAAAAAACTGACAGTCACCGGGGAACTTTCAAAAGGGGATTCTTCGTCCGACACCACATCGCCACTGAGGATGTCTGCCGTAGTTGCGGACGAAACGTTTGGGAATATGTTTTCCACTGGACCACGGCCCTTCAGCCCGGAAGAAATCGTTGACTATTCACTATTATTCACCATTTTGATCGAACCTATAAGTTTTAGTATAATTTGTAATATGAACTCGTGTTTTCATTTCATACATTTGATTAGTAACGAATCCTTACTGTTTTCGGGAAGAAATCTGCATTGTATATCAGAAGTATACCTACACACAATTATTTTTCTAATATTGGTTTTCACAGACTACATTTTTTACTTTTATGAACTTATTTCCCTACATTTAATTCTATTTTTTGTGACGAGACTAGAAAGTCTATTGCTACAGCATACATTTCAAACCGTTACATAGAAATTGGTTACGAATGAATGTCGATGATTCATTACAAATTCATTATTGATGATCCAAAATTGCTTGAGAACTGAATTTCCTTCGAGGATTATAATTTACCTTGTAATACTCCAATAGACACCCACAGATTTGAAGATACATCATTGTTTATCACGTGTTAAAAGCAATGCTTGCTGATGGTTTTTAGCTTTAGTGGATTATTTGGTTCATAGATATTTACAAAATTCTCTGCAAATCGCAAAATATTTTCCCGTAACGAATTCATCGTGTCTTTAGTAAAATACGCCTAACATTTTATTAAGATGGGATCAAAAGGAACTGAATTGATATGAATATTTCTTTGAATTAAGCTATTAAAGAAATTGTAAATGTAACTGAGATAAAGGTGAAGGTTGCTTTACAAGAGGGGTTAATGGTTAAAAGGGAAATATGATTACCACGTTAAAATTAGTTAGAATGTTGTTCTCATCTCCCTCATGTTACTTCAGAAATGCGTCTCTAAATTGTTTTTAACGAGACTTCATTAACAGATTCATTACAAAATATTTCAAAGAAAAATGCTTATTGAAACAATGAGAAAAATAGCATAAGCTCTGATCTTGGTTTTAACATTTGCATTCTGTTATTTTTAAATTAATTAAAAAGGAATTAATAAACGCAAATTCTACGAATATTTTACTCTGTTATTGCAAAGACGTGCGGGCGCGCGCGTCTGTGTGTGTGTGTGTGTGTGTGTGTGTGTGTGTGTGTGTATGAAAACGGTTAAAAACATGTGTATTTGTCGCACGTGATGATCTTCAGTTTTTATAACTATTACTTATATTAATGAACTATTTTAGTTTCAAATTATTTGATAGAAACGTTTTTTACAAATTGGGTCTCATTTGAAAGGCAAGTTCACAGAAACTGGCAGCACGATAGGACCTTTAGGGTGGACATAGAAAGGTCGGGTTACGTCACCGTTCCAACGTTCATGTTTTATTTTAGTATCGACAAAAGCAGGTCAATCACTCTTTTGAGCAGTGCAAATAAAAATACTCTCGTGCTTCACAAGATGAAGTGAAAGATAAATTTAACAAGCGTGTGTGAACAAGGGCCCTTTGGGTATCCCAGATGATGCCAATGTGAGATCATGTGGGAAAGAAGTACTCGTAGAAGATTATACAATATTTTTTTCAAAATTATATTACTTTTTCTACATTGTAATATTCCTCACACTTGGGTAAGAAAATTGCATGTAGAATTTCATTCTCTGCTTGCAACTTAAATGTTTTTCTACCTGTTGTCTCTAACCTATTCATCTCAAGGTGTGTTGAGGTTCAGTTCTATTAACTTAGTGTATGTCGTCTTAATCTTCATTTTACGGTGAAAATTAAACATATTTACGAATTTGCCAATAACTGTAAATACTCTTTTTTAATATTCCTATCATTATTGCAAAACTTTCACTTTAATTTTTGTAATAGAACACCAATATTTTCTTTAATTTAGTAATAACTTCTTAAATGGAAACTCAATAAGAAAGGAAGAAAACTACTAAAGAAATGATTTCATACTTCCTTTACCAAAGATAACATAAGACGTAGTTCTAGAAGGAAAGAATTGTAGGGCAATAACTGGACACACTTGAACATGCTTATTTAATATATCACAAAAGCATTTATGTAAACATTGACAAAATTCTAAATAATTTTCAACTTTGTAGCAAAACACCCCCACAAAAGTAAATCATCAAACGTGCTACACGGCATAAGAATGTGTAGTGATACCAGTTTTGCATACTAGGAGGTTTTCGAAGCTCATTAGAGCGCGGAAGTTTGGTAAAATGCCCTTTTATTATTGTTAGTATTTCATGACATTTGACAATACGAATCACTTAATTGTGCTTCTTAAGTTCTCTTAGTAGATTTTAATTTTGCCTATTTTACCTTCTGTTGCCAATTTCTACCGTTTTGTCTCATTTTACCTTCTGCCTTTTATTATTTTTTTATCCTGACACCGATCTGGATCAAATCGGATATATACCTGCAAGTCTGAAGAACACGAAGGCACGATCGTATTTTGTCTTTCTGTGGCAGCAGAGGCTGTGTAAAAAATATAAATGAAAGAGGAAGATGGTGCCAGTCAAGATTTTTTATTTTTTCATTGAGGCGGACAGGCTTTGTATGCTCACAAGGAATCCCATCCTACTTTTGAGTATGGCCTGCGATCTCTTTTCAGGACAGCCCTCTGAGTATGATATACCTTTCTCAGGGCTGGCGATTTCACAAGTTGCTAAAACAAAAAATATAATTCCTTTTCCCTGGCACCATTTGAAAATTCAAAAACCCGACAGCGGCAGGATTTTTGATACTAGCTTTTCAGCTAGATCGAACTGAGTCGCTGTCTGGAGGAGACTTCTAGCGGCCGACTGCTCTAATCGGTAGTTTTCCATAGTTTCTCCGATCAACTCCAGGCGAATACCGGAGCAGTACCCTAACCAACGGGCCACGGATCGCGCGCGATCTTTCCTTCCTCTTTCTTGTCCTATCCTCACCCCTTACACACACACACTTTCACTAACATGCACTACACTACTTGACATGCCGGGAGATCAGTCAGGTACTAAGAACTTGTCCCGGCTGGGGCGGTGCTCCGCTGGTGGGAGATACTTGGTTGAGGAAAACCCCGCTAGTCGGCGGTAGGTGGACGCCAGATATCGCCATCCAGTGGGGGAAGATCACAGCCTCTTCCCAATGAAAAAGCATGCACTACACTTACGGTTCTAATGACCTCAGTAGTTGACACGCCCGGAATCGCTAATAATCAATAAATTCTTAATTTGTTCAATAATTTCTTTTAAATGTGATTTTTCATTTTTACGAGGCTTTTTTGCTTACATTAGCTAGAATAACTGTCCTTTTTCACACGTATTTCAGTAAAAATAAATCTCTTCATGCCTGCCTATTGTAGGTGAAATAAATGCTCTACTCATCATACTCTCATATTTTGAGCTCTTCGAGAGTGACATTTGATGCTAGTCACTGAGGAGAGGCATCGCGAGGCCTGCATTTGCTGTTTGGGCAATCAACACCGCGCGAATTTGACACCCTGGCAAACAGATTGCCTGGCCAGGCTCTGTATGACGGAATGGGAAAAAATTAATAACCTTTAACAGAAGCTATAATGTGGCCAAATAACGCCTATTGACACTACTCTCATATTTCAATAGCCAGTTGAAAGAAAAAAGTTCGTTCTTCAGGTTCTAGTTTCATTACATTTGCTCGAGGTAATTTATCCGGTCAGTTTCTGGTGAACGTGAAAGAAAAGAAATAATGTTCTCACTCATGAGAAAAAAATTCTAAGAAATTCGTGGAACAGTAATCGGAAGTACAACAATGTTATGTTGTATTTTATGTAATCTGTTTTTGATGAACTATGACTTAAATTAATTCGTAATTTAATTGCATCAATGGGATTATGAAAAAAATATTTATTATTAATGTGTCAAAATGTATTTGGGTTCCAAGAGAGAGAAAATTAAGTGAAAAGAAGAAATAACAAATAGAGATAATGAGGCATACAGGGAGATAAACGATAAATGGAATTCCGTATATTTGTATTTGATTATTAAATAAAATTGTTGAGAACATTTCCGTGAATAGGATGCAACGTGAATGTGTATTTTCATATGTATGAGTTGACCAAGTAGAAACAAGAAATACGAAGAGCTTGCAAATTATTTTGCATTTAATGTAGTCATATATGTAGAAAAGTAAACCGTTCGAAAGAAATAAAAAACTCAGAAAGTTTTGAAATAGGCTTTTGACATCGAATGGAAAATATTCGTGCCGTGGGTATAATTAGAACTGAAGGGGTGAGAAGGGGAAAGAAAAGACTAACGTGAAAAGTAGGATACAGGACGTCCAATTGAATTGCGCATATTTTAAGGAAGGACTCGAGTTTCTACAGGAGCAAACATATAAAAGATGACAGTTCATTTGGTAAAATTGAGTTCTTCTGTTTGTTCCAAATATTATTTATTTATTCCGAATTATTATTATTTATTTCGAATATTATTTCTAAGAAAAATGAGAGATGTCTTACAGCATATTAAGTTAAGTACACTATTCATTTAGATAAATACAGTGTTAAAACATCTAAAATTTGTAACAATGTTTTTTCATTTTTACTAGAAAGGAAAGAAGTAGACGTGCCACGTTTTCAATGTTCGGTCCACTTATTCAGAAATGTATAATGTACACGGGCAGGTGAAAAAAAGCAGGAATTTGGTCATGTAACCGAATATAACAAAAGGAAGAGGACTATATAGAGATTAAGAGAAGGCACTTTGCAGACGTCTGGGAAGAAATGAATCCCGTAGAAACCTATACTAAGTCACTGTTTCTCTTTCATAATGATTGCGACCATCATCATCACGAAGGGCTAATTACATGTTCATTGATTGGCAAACACTGTTTTTCATCTCCACTTTAAGAGACATTCGTTATCTTCCGTCCTTTTACCCATCTGGCCTGTACCCAACTGGAATTTTCTACACATTAAGAACTAATTCCCAGAGTTAACAAGTGGGATGCGCGGCACACCGAAATTTTCTTCCGTTTGGTATTATTATTCGAAAGCAGCTTATATTTTAAAAAAGTTCCTACCTTAATTTAAAGATTTAAACTCCACAAAAAACCTGGTTTTAATATTGGATGTGTTGGACGCGTTCGAAAACAAAAGTGACCGTCTCAATTTTCAAAATTTTATAGTCTTTTTGAATTTTTGTATATGTATTTCAGATATGTATTTTAAAAAATACTTTAAATACAGATGAAGATAATAAGGATAGTTTATTTTAGTTTGATTCTTCTAGTGAATGGACCTCGTTGAAACTAAAATAAAAGCTGCTTTCTGTTGTTGAACTTGAATTCTCTTCATTTTTTAATGATAAATCTAAATCTTTAAAAATGCTGGATAATTATCTAATAATAAAAAAGTGTTTACTTATGTACTAGTTTCCATTTCTCCAATATTTTAATCACAATTTTTAAAAAATATATTTCAGACAATAAAACGAGAATCTTGAAATATTGTTAGCTAGAATATTCCATTATTAGTGGAAACAAGAGAAATTATTAAGCACATATTATGAACAGCCAATACTAATTATGCGTGAAGTTTTGTTTCGTAATTGCACTCTGTAGGAATGTATTCAAGTGTTCATGATAATTTTGTTATGAGTATGCGGGTGTAATGGTCGATTTGTTGGTAGAAAGGTTGTTCTTTACCCATTATATTTGCACGTTCTTACTATTTAACTGATTTTAACGTCAATGTCACCTTCGATCCCAAAAATGTATCCCTATTCTACTATTTCAGTTTTATCTTTCTTTCAAAGATGGGTGATTAACAAATATAGATGTGTTAACATCGCATTATTATAGTAATCAATAGAAATACAAACTAATATGTCTGATAAACATAACAATAGTACGTTATAAACTTTTTTATTCACCGTCTATAATACTGTGAATGAAACACAATTTTGGAACAATATTACAACCTTTTGTAGTTAATATTTTAACATAGAGCTCTTAATGACATCTAATAGACAAATATCGTGCTACACGCGTTACCCTCCTTAAAACTGCCAAAAACGGAACGAATCAACGGAATGAAAGTATTATCCCGTCCCTCCTACATATATTCTTCAAATACGTAATTCATCGTTGAACGTAAAAAATTAAATAATTTTTTTAAAACATTGGTAAATGGATTTTATTTAGCCAACGTCAATTTTTCCATTTCCTTTGAACTGTGTTTCTCGTTGCTTTAAAGGCGAGCGGAGTTGCCACGCTGTGGCTGACGCTGGGTGTGGTGTGTCTGGGGGCGCTGCCGGGGACGACCCGCGGCGTGGTGGAGGATCCCAGTGCGCCGCTACCCTGCCCTCGCGCGCCTCTTCGCCAGCGCCTTCGGTGAGTCCGCATGCCTCCGCCCTCGCCCCCGCCATCGCCCCCGCCATCGCCCACGCCCCGCCCCCGGCCCCGCCCCCCTTGCCCGCCCTCGCCCTCCGCCCGCCCCCGCCTCGCCCCCCCGCCTCGCCCCACCCCCTGCCCTGCCCTCCCCGCCACCCTCGCCTCCCTCGCCCTCCACCCTCGCCTTAACCCCGACCCCGCCCTCACCACTGTACTCTGTCTCCCCTCGTTCCCCCCCCGCCCCTCGTCGCACCTGCACCACCCTCGCCCTCGGCACCGCCCTCCACCGCCCTCGGCACCCACGCCCTCGCACTCCGCCTTGGCCCCCCTCGCCCCCCGCCCTCGCCCCCTGCCCTCGCCCCCCGCCCTCGCCCCCCCCTCCTGCCTCCTCGCCCTCCCGCTCCCCTCGCCCCCTGCCTTTGCCCACGCCCACGCCCCTCGCCTACCTGCCCTGCCCTCCACCCTCGCACCCCACGCCCTCACCCACGTACTCGCCCCCCGCCTCCTCGCACCGCCCTCGCCCTGCCCCACCGCCCTCGCCCTCCGCCATCGCCCCCTGCTCCCCGCCACCCCCGCCCCCGCCCTCGCCCCGTCCCCGCCCTCGCTCCCTCTCGCCCCCCTCGCCCTCGCCACCGCCCTCCTCGGCACCGCCCTCGGCACCGCCCTCGGCACCGCCCTCGGCACCTGCCATCGCCCCCGCCCTCGTCCCCACCCACGCCCTCGCACTCGCCCACGTCCTCGCCCACGCCCTCGCCCACGCCCACGCCCTCGCCCTCGCCCACGCCCTCGCCCACGCCTCCCCTCGCCCTCGCCCTCGCCCACGCCCACGCCCACGCCCTCGCCTCCTCGCCCTCGCCCTCGCCCACGCCCTCGCCCACGCCCTCGCCCACGCCCTCGCCCACGCCCCGCCCTGCGCCCACGCCCACGCCCTCGCGCCCTCGCCCTCGCCCCCGCCCTCGCCCACGCCCTCGCACACGTCCTCGCCCACGCCCGCCCACGCCCACCCCTCGCCCACGCCCTCGCCCACGCCCACGCCCTCGCCGCCCCCACGCCCGCGCCCTCGCGCCCACGCCCTCGCCCACGCCTCGCCCCCGCCCACGCCCTCGCCCACGCCCCTCGCCCACGCCCTCGCCCACGCCCTCGCCCACGCCCTCGCCCACGCCCTCGCCCACGCTCTCGCCCACGCCCTCGCTCCCGACTTCGCCGCCACCCCCGCGTCCCACCCCTCCTGTTGTGTGACACACGGGCTTATGTGTCTCAGGCATCAACTATTGTTACTGCAGTGCCTCTCATCGAGAGGTCCAAGGATTCGAATCCCGAAAGGGGCAAGATTTCCGACTCTAACTACACAGCTAGGTCGAATCCAGCCGCTGTCTCGAAGAATATTCTAGTGGCCGACTGCTCTGATCAGTAGTTTTCCGTGGTTTCTCCAATCAATACCCAGCGAATGCCGGAGCAGTACTCCAAGAAACGGGCCACGGATCGCGTTTCCTTCCTCTTCCCTGTCCTAACCTCACCCCTTACACACACACACACACACACACACACACACACACACTTTCATGCGTTACTCTACAACACATGTCAGTAGACCAGGTGGAATCTTTGAGTTTCCACCGGCTGGGGCAATGTCCTGCTGGTGGGAGATACCGGGATAGGGAAAATCCCGCAAGCCGACGTATAACCGGGTGCCGAATTTCACCTTCTAGCGGGTACCTGCCCCCTTCAGTAATAAAATATTTACTACACTTACGGGACTAATGATCTTAGCCGTTGATGCGCCCGGAAACACTAATCAATTAATCAATCAAACACTTGAACGAGACGTGCTTGGAGGGAGCCGGCCTTTCGGCCCTTAGTAGATTGCTGTCGCAGAGTCTGGAGAAGAGTTCTTGTGCCCGACTACTCTAATCGGTTGATTTCCATGGTTTCTTCGATCAATATCAGACTTTTGCCGAAGCAGTTCCCTAACAAATGGGATACGGACAGAGTACGATATTTACTTAGTTACCTTTAGCCCTTCATCAGCTCATACATACTCCTACTCCTCACACATCTCGGGAGACATCGGGAGCGTAGAGCTTGTCCCGGATGGGACGGGAGCGAAGTTACCTGAAGGGGAAGCCCCAAAAGCCGACCGGTCGGCGTCAGTGGTTACTTTTTAACGGAAGACGAACATTGCCATACCTCAGGATATAACATGCAATACACTGACGGGACTAATAAACTAAATAATTGACGCTGCCGATATCAATAAATAGTAACACACCTCTCTCGCTCCCACTCTTTCTCATTCCCATCTCCAAACTCATCTCCCTTCTCCAGTCATTAGCTATCTAACCCATAAATATATTCTTTTGTACAGAATGTATTGTCTCTTTTTGTCTTGTTTCTTTTATTTTTTAATTACCTATGGCTGACTGTTACGGAAACTTCGCGCGAGTAAAAACGACTTATTTATTCCGAGAGTATCGGAGAGTTAATCACTTCACAGGTCCAATGTGTCGTTCAAAATAATTGTTATTACATTTCATCATACAGTGAAACTAGGGCGCCGCCGCGAGATAGGGCGGGAGTGAACTATTCTCGCGTTTTGGCTAGAAGGCCAAAAGTCACAGACTGTAATATCGTTTTCCCGCCTTTAAAGTTTTTCACAAAATTAAACATAGTGTGTGAATTTTTGTAGGAAATTTTGTGAACTTGAAATTTGTAACTACCTGTTGATTTGATAAAACGGGCAGTGTTGTAGATATGAGCAAAGAACTTGAGAAAGAGCGATATTTTTAGGAGGTTTTGCAATCTTCTCTGTGAAGGCAACCTTTTTCGAGGGGCAAACATAAAATTCGAATTCAACACACACCAAGAACCCGTAGAAGAGTTTAGGAAATTCTTGTTTTTTTTTTCACGAATCAGCCTCTTTTGACCACCAGAGGTCTAGACTACATCTGCTTTTTCTACTCCCAAAACTCGTGCAACATACCGTTGTTGCTGTTGTTTTCTATAGGCATTTCTTCTCTATAACTCTATTAATTCTGAGACGTTTAAATAACTCCTTATTGAATCAAGTAAAATTAATTCGTACCTCCAAACCGTAGTTAAATTCCGAAAATTATAATTTGAATTAATCACGACAAAAAATTGGAGGAGTTATTAAAAAAATATAATTTGAAGAAAGAATGTATGTATTAATATTATGTATTGCAAATCGGCATTTAAAAATATTTGTATAAAAAGCTGCATTTTTCACGTCTTTATCAATCAATATCCTTTGAAACAATGTTTAGCGATGAAACTGTGACTAGTAATTTTACATTTCTTCCTGCAATACTTTACACGACTACAATGTACCTGTATATAACGTAGGTTCTGTTTACCTATGCCTACCTCCACTGACGTTCTGCAATAATCCTAAACAACATCCTTTGCCCTCGATTCTCATCGTATGTGAACCCGCAGCAACTGTAATTTACAGCGCCTGCACACGTCGGACCCCGGAGAAGGAAAGTAATTTGCCCCTGCCGAACGCAACACCTATTGCGCTACTGTTCAGCGGGTTCGAGGTGCTCGGTTCCTACAATCGCCACGCAGAGCTCGGTGTTATTTTTTTTATCTTAACTAGTGAAAACCCGTCAAAATTTGACGGTGAGATCTGAGATAAATGTAAAATACTGTGACCAGACTAATGTTCACAATACGTTGCATTGTTTGGATCTTCAGGGTATAACGAAGATGTTCTGTGATGTGAGTTCCCAAAATTTTGAACACGTATGGCCCATGGGCAGGTGGCAATGCAATATCGGTGCCAAATTGCACAAAAGAAAGAGCACTATTATACTGACGGATATTATTTCTAAAGTTTTTTGATGTGTCATCATGTCCTATATACAATTTTTATTTCTTCTGGCATATCGACTGAAGGTAAACTTATTTTCCCATTTAAGCAACACAGAATAAATCGTTTGCAGAATTTCTCTCACATGCGAAGTGCAAAGCAGAACAAAACTGACATTTCATAGGCAACGACCCAGCAGAAAACGAAATGACCTCACTATCACGACACTTACGCTGACTTTCTCTTTCCCTGCGTCAAATTAATGTACGTTTGCGTCTTTTGGGACGCGTGGGCAACGATTCGGAATTCGACATAACCTGTGAACAACTTCACTACTTCAGTACAACCGAGCAAAACACACTGTCCAAATGTTCTCTACAAAATTCACCACAAAAGCAAATACATGCAAACTGTCAACGCCACAATGCAATAATTACACTGAAACAAAACCTTGATGAATTGTAAACAAATCTCAACAATCAAAACAAAACATCAAACAGCGCCACCATGAAGCATCTATCGACTCATATATATATATATATATATATATATATATATATATATATATATATATATATATATCGATTTTGAAACAGCCACCCTTTGGAAGAAAACAATTGACTATTGATAAGCGTACTATTAAAGAAATATTTAATTAATTAATTTACACACTAAATGTTGGTGAATCAACACAAACAATATCTATAACACATCTAGGGATCACATTCTTTCATTTAAAGGAAAAAATACTACAATCGGTTCAGTAGAAGCTCTAAACGAAGCCACGGCAAAATACCTTATTTTTTTAAATATATAGATTTTCGCGCTCGTACCCTCGGCAGGCAATATTATTTTCTATATCGTACATCGTGTCTTATTGCTCTGCTTATTCGCTGCATCGTGCTTATTTCTTCTCTATATTTCGATTGCCTCTACTGAGTTAAGTCTCATAATGGTAATAATTTAAGTCAGTATATAGATGACACGTACTCAGTTCAAACTTTTCCTTCTCTGCACATTGACTGTAGATGAAACTTCAATAACGAAGGAACTTTGGTAAAGTCTAATAACTAAATTTGTGTGTCATCTATTTCCTTTTATAAATAATGGGAAATATAATTTGTATTTAAGAGATGCATTCCTCTATAGATTTCTTGGTTGTTGATATATTACCCTTTTCAAACATCACACAGCTAGAACTCTACCGAAAGTCCTTGTATTGCCTCTGTTATCTCCTCACATTTTATATATTGTAATGAATCATGATCTTATTTCTTGTGTAACTTTCCTGCAATATTTCAATTGCTCTTCGTTTCTGTCCTGTAATAGTTTACTTAAAGACTTTAGGTCAGGATGATTGATGCCAAGTATGGGTAGGGTAACAGTTTCTAACTTAACTTATCGTACTATAAATGTTAACATGATTGTCTAAGGGGTATTAATAATTATTTGTTTATAATTTTGTTTTATTCGTTCATTGATTTGATTGATTATATGTTTTTGACGTACGTAATCTGTGATGTATATTTTTACAAGTGACATTTTTCGAAAACGACTCCAAATGTTTCAATGAAAATCTTCATATAGGACCAGCTTGTACTATTCTATAATATTCTTAAATCCACTTTTCTGCTCTACTATTAGGAAACCGAAAAATTGAGAAAATGTGGGGAAAAGTGTCTTTCAGGGGCCCACGCAGCTGGGAAGATGGTGGATAAGTACCGGAAACCTAGCCCAGGCCGAAGAGATTAAGAAACTAACAAGTTCAAGAAAGCCTTGGCGTTCTTTAGCGCAGTTCTTTAGTGCCGTTATTTAGTTTAAGAAGAATGTTGCGTCAAAGCAGACAGCTTCTCCATGATTTTCGACGCTTGTCATTTGTACTCCATTATTACTAGAAGTCCAGTTACAAGAAGTCCGTCACTCTCCCTAACTGCTTGTTCGTTTCATCTATTTTTTTTTGTGTTGGCGTTAAAATCTCCCAGGATTAGTGTAATGAACTGAAATGAGCATTTATGATTGTAGTAATGGCTATTGAAAAACGTATCTCTTATGTATCCTCGTTTATAAATGAGACACAGCAATATGAGATGGAATGCGCCGTCATTTCATCCAGACAATATCTTCATGTCCATATCCCTATTTAACGTCTTTCAGAGCTATTCAAATGGTTACTTTTATAAATAGAGATAGTTTATTCTACGTTGCAAGTTTTCTCGACAGATTTAATCTTCATTCTTATCCGACATCCTTAGTGAAGGTTGTTACTCATAGTCTTTTTTCTGGATGGTGTCTGTCACTCGACAGGCAAATCACCAACATGAATGTAGTGCAGGATCGTTTTCAGACGTCGCCTTCCCCTTCAGACTCTATCATTGGTTTTCTGTCAATATTTTCATTTCATTTAGGTTAATTCCATTCTTCACTTGCCATGAAGACACAAGATCACACTGTTAGAAATGTCACTAAATGTAATGTATATTAACGTTTTAATGTACATGAAACTTACTGTACTTTGAAAAGAGCTTAATATATTTCTACATTAAATTTAATGCTTAAATTAAAATTAATGTAAATTTAGTGTAGAGTCTCTCTCGTTTCCCCTGCCTCTCATCATTCATGTCATACATTCATAATCATCATTAATTAAGATCATTCATTTCAGATATTACCATAAAGCTTTGGCTCCTGCGTTTTAGTGTACATGTGTACATTAAATTACACGTGCTTTCATGATAATTACTTTAATGTGATTTATATTAAAGTAATGCAGAAATTTCTGGCAGTGTAGCTATCTGCTTCTGTAATCTAAGGTGGAGAAACTACATTCTTTCAATCTACGTTCCCACTTTCCTCGCGCTCTCCGCCTGCCTTGGAACAGGACAAACTGGGAAACGGATTTTATAGTTCGTTGTCTGCAGTTCTGTTATTTACACGCCGCTGAACTGTCCAGAAGCAGAGTCTCGTACTTAGTATACTCATTAGTTTCGCAAAAGTTTAAAATTATATTTCAAACATTAAGAAACCAAAGGAACTGAAACGGGCGTGATTAAATTTTAACTTTATCATGAAAGATTTGTTATAAATATTAGTTTACGATGCTCATTTATACTACCTACTACACTACACTGCATGCTGTTTACCTTTCTTCTTCATAAGAAGAGTAATCAGAACGCTAAATTACCGCGAAAGGTAATCGGTGCATCTACTGATATTACTGCAGTGCCTCTGACCGGGAGGTCCTAGGTTCGAGTCGCGATGGCGGGAGGATTTCCGACACTAGCTTGTCAGCTAGATCGAATTCAGTTGCTTTCTGGAGTAGAATTCTAGCGGCCAGTTGCTCTGATCGGTAGTTTTCCGTAGTTTCTCTGATCAACACCAGGCGAATGCCGATGCTGTACCCTAACAAATGGGCCACGGACCGCGCACGATCTTTCCTTCCTCTTCCTTGTCGTATCCTCTCCCCTTACACACACACACACACACACACACACACACACACACACTAACATGCACTACACTACTACATATTTCGGGAGACCGGTCCGGGTTAGAGCTTGTCCCGGCTGCGGCGGCGGTGCCTTACTGGTGGGAGAGTCCTGGCTGGAGGGAATCCCCGCTAGCCGACGGTAGGTCGGCGCTGGATCTCGCCATCCAGCGGGGGAAGATCACCGCCGTCTCACGAGAGAAAACATTCACTACACTTACGGGAATAACGACCTACGCTGTTGACGCACCCGGAATCACTAACCAACCAACCAAAAAATCTAACATTGTTTAAAAAAAGACTTTGAAACACACACACACAACAAATTAAATATGTGGTGATATTTGAACAGTGCGATGTACCCCAAATGTTCAAGAAATTATGTTCAAAAACCTTGAAAAATATGTATGCTGAACAGAAGTAAATAATTGTTTTAAGAATATGACGTCGCCAAAGATCCAAACACCTGATCCTTCGAGGACCCATGACCAACGTCATAGAAATAACAAAGCCAAACAACTGATGCGTGACGTCGTGAACTTCAGGCATTCGAATTCTGCATAGTGCCCGTACGTATATGACTGGCAATGACAAAAATAATTAATTTTATCGAGAGACAAAAGACTCTAGATTTATTTAGAATTAGCGCATTATATCTATTTAGAACTATCGCATTAGATATATTTAGAACTATCGCATTAGATATATTTTGAACTATCTCATGCACATTCGTGATAAAACGGTATTTTCATTCACGTTCCTGAAGAAATATATATAGTTACTAAATAATTATACTTAACCTTTATTATGCCATAAAATCATTTCACGCAACAGATCAAGAATCATTAATATGTATTTCACAAAGTAAGGGAAGATGTAGGAGAAAAAAATTAATTTGTCTTAATTGCGATTAGTGTCATTTTGTTGCCTTATTATGATGCTTCTATGATTTACCATTTTTCAAAAATATTTAAAACAATATTTATATTTATGTGCGAAGTATAATTATTCGACAGTGAACTACGTAACAAAACTGATACATACGTTTCATCAGAGTGTTTTCACGAGGGGAAAGGAAAGGTAATGCTTCACTGAATCATTTTCAAGAAATAATCTCGATTACCTTTCTTAAAACGTTTTTCTTTTCTTTTTTTTTTTCAAAATCACAGGTTGTCGATGTATAAAAAACACAACACGTCTCAAAAATTTTAATTTTTATAGTGTCAAGAAATGGTTCAGAAAATCGTAGATTATATATTTTTTCCAGTAAAATTTTGACAAGTCTGGCGGAATGTATAGTCAAAAACTGACTTTTGGGCACGAAATAAGGAGGCAGCCACAATCCTCAAAAATGACAATTTTTGAGATGTCATTTTTCTTCTGCGACGTTACTAAAAGTGGATTCTAAAGATAACGTAACCTTAATCAGATAAGATTTCGAATTAACCTATTACCTATTCATCCCCTTAAGAAAGTTTTCGATCACAAGTGAATTGTCATATATGTCACATTTCTCTGACTTCAGATATGAATAACAAAAATATTCTGATCTCTGCTAAGAGGAAACAAAAACGCGCGAATTTCACTTCGAGCATTGTAGTTTCCTGAACTACCCGGATCACATCACTACATTTTTTCTCATTTCTCTGATAATTCCCTCTCAAAACAATTTAACAGTATGGTTACAAACAAAAGGCGCATCCTGACTCGTCCACGTTGCGCCTTGCATCGCCAACTAGAAAATATCAGATATAGTACCGTGGTTCTGCATTGGTGGTTGTGATGAAGGTCTTCAGCAGGAAGCGTTAGGCCAGAACGCCGTGAGTTTGGTTGATTGGTTGATTAGTGCGCGGCCGGGCGCGTCAACGGCTAAGGTCAGTAGTCTCGTAAGTTAGTGTACGTTTTATCGCAGGAAGTGGCGGTGATCTCCCCCCCCCCCTGAATGGTGAAATCCGCGCCGAACTATCGTCGGTTAGCGGTGATTTGCTTAACAAGATATCTCCCACCAGCGGGGCACCACACCAGCTGGGACAAGCTCTAAGCTCTGGTCTCTCAACAAGAGTGGTAGTGTAGTGTATGTAAAATATGTAGAGTATGCAAATGTGTGTAAGGGGTGAGGATAGGGAAAAGAATGGAAAGAAAAGATCGCGCACGATCCGTGGCCCGTTTGCTAGTATACTGCTCCGGTATTCGCCTGGTATTTATCGGAGAAACCACGGGAAAACCACGGACCAGAGCAGTTGACCGCTATGATTCTCCTCCACCCAGCGACAAAATTCGACCTAGCTACTTATCCCGAGTCGAAAATCCTGCCACCGTCGGGACTCAAACCTAGGACATCCCGATTAGAGGCACTGCATTAGCATCAGTCGATGCCCTGAGGTACCTCTCCCGCTCTGAACGCCGTGACCTTCCAGCTAGTCAATGGTATACGAATTAACCACGTATAATGTCACGTCAACGGTATACGTCAGCGGAACCACGTCAATGGTATTGATTGATTGGTTGATTTTTTCGTGTTTCCGGGCGCGTCAACTACTTCGGTCATTAGTCCCGTTAGTGTAGTGCATGTTTTTCCCCGGGAGATGGCGGTGATCTTCCCCCGCTGGATGGCGAGATCCGGCGCCGACCTACCGTCGGCTAGTGGGGTTTACCCCTAACCTGGACACTCCCACCAGCGGGGCACCGCCCCAGCCGGGACAAGCTCTAAGCTCCCGACCGGTCTCCCGAAATATGTGGTAGTGTAGTGCATGTTAGTGTAAGTGTGTGTGTGTGTAAGGGGAGAGGATAGGACAAGGAATGAGAAGGACAGATCGCGCGCGGTCCGTGGCCCGTTTGGTAGGGTACTGCTCCGGCATTCGCCTGGTGTTGATCGGAGAAACCACGGAAAACTACCGATCAGAGCAGCCGGCCGCTAGAATTCTCCTCCAGACAGCAGCTGAATTCGACCTAGCTGAAAAGCTAGTGTCGAAAATCCTACCGCCGTGGGGAGTGTAACCTAGGACCTCCCGGTTAGAAGCGCTGCAGTGACATCAGTTGATGCACTGAGCTACTGCTACCGGTATGGTATACGAGGTAACCGTAGTTCACCCCGACTCGGTAGGTGGGGACCGCGCTGCGTGGTGACGCGGTGCAGGGAAGAGCTTGGGGGGAGGGGTCGAGGCCTCGTGGGCGGTGCCGCGGCGCACGTGGCCGCTTCCTCGTACGAGCGTGTGCCCAGGCGAGGTGCGTGTCCCCGCACGTCCCCGGGTGCCGTGCTGCGTGCCGCACGGCGCCCGCCGGCGCTGGATTTAGATCGGCACCACCTCTCCTCTCCCCCCCATCCTCTCTCCCTTCTCTCCTCTTCCTCCTCTTGCATCCCCTGCCTTCCTCATACCTCCCACTCACCGTCGCTACCCTCTCTCCTCCACCCACCCTCCCCTCCCTTTACTGCTGTTGCCCTTGACCTCGGTGTGTACAAGCTCATAATTAATTTCAGTAATCTGTCATGGACTCGGCTTTGTCTGTGTATGGGTTCTTCGTCGTTCGTGACCGTACGTTTATAATTCCTTTGATCCGTCTAGAACAGCGATGAGCGAGTGGTATTGTTGCATAGTCATCGCAATATTTGCCGAATATTCGGGCCTATCTTTCTGAAGCGACTGAGAGATGAAGTATTCAAAATATTTTTCGAACGGTTTTCTGGATTTTAAACACTCGAACAACGCTCACTTTACTGCTATTATGTCTCCACATTCGTTTCAATAAATCTTCTAAACACTGTAAGCCTATATTGAATTATAAATTGCTGTAGAATTTTGTTGTTGTTCCTGTGATCACGGATGTAAGATGGAATTTAAGTTTGAAGTGGAGGTAAAACTGAAATTCTTTGGATTGCGAGCAACATGATGGGAAATATTCCGATTTTTTATGAGCATTAGTTGATTTTGTAAGGGCGCTTAAATTACAAAACCCAGCTGAAACACACTTATACAAGCGACTTTTGTTGACTTTTATTTTTATTTTCAAAAGAGCTTTAACATTTGTTACTTGCACAGAGCCAGTTGTAAGACTCATAACTAGACAGCAAAAGTGTCTGCTGTAAACTACTTCTTTTTTGAAACTGTAGTTGTCGAATTTAACAATGAACGGCAAGATCGATCGTTTTTTCTGGACTTTCAAAAGACATACACGAATTTATGTGAACCTTTTTTGTTGGAGCCGAACTACGATATCTTCTTAAAGATTTCGCATAATGCACGGCAAGTACGTACTTACGACTTGGTGCATTTCGCCAGGTCTGGTCGGAAACCTTCGAAAAGTTGAGATGAGTTGAAGCGCTTATCGCCGTGCGAAATAATACAAACCGCTGCTGCCTGTTGAGTTTCCAAGAGCGGGAAGCAAGCTTTCAATTCGATGTACTAATATTAAAGAACTAGCGTACCTGTACCAGAACTCTCCTAAGTTAAACCTCACTTTCTTCCCTAGTTTTCCATTTCCACATTAAGCCTGTAATATATAATTTTCTTCAAGACCTTCTTATCCTCTGTAACTAGGTCTAAATGTTTCCTTGTAATTGATAGCAATAAAATATACCCTTGTCAGTACTATTCTTATTTAACTATAGTAATAACAATCAGTACTATTCTCTACAATCTATTCTTATTTAACCTTATTACCGACAGAAAGGTACATCCATGCAATTAATTCGCGTAGAATATCAAGTAATTAGTTTAATTTCTCATACAGTTGCAGATTCTGCAGGATCTGAACAGATGGAGTAGAATCGAGAAGCGTCAAACCAGCAAAAATGCAATGGAATGTTCATGATCTCATTCTGTACACTACGTTGTGAGGAACATGTCTTTGATGCCTTTGGCTTCAAAGTGTTAGCTTTTACGGCCCTAGTACGCTTTATTTAGAAGTTATTTAACGATATAGATTCAAAAATTTCGGCAGAGTGTTGCGGGTTGCATTTTGGCATGCATATTTAGCTGCTTTTTTTTTAAACAAATCCTTCATACTTTTAAAGTCAAAGTGCAATTCGTCACGTCTCCGCAAAATTCTCTTTCTTTAGAGACCTCATTTATAAAGATTGGTTGCGTGTGAGAGCCGCAAAAGGTATGTATGCTTATCATTGAAATAATGTAGGAGACGATCCTTTGCGATCTTCTCGTTAATGACTATTTCTCGTCTGTTTCACCGGCAAAGGTGGTTCGGGGTAATTGTCACTGGAATGCCTCTGATCGAGAAGTCCTGTGTTCGAGTTCCGACGGTGGCAGGATTTTCGTCAGTTGCTAGACAGCCAAGTCGAGTTTATCCAATGTCTGGAGGAGAATTCTAGTGGCCGGCTGCTCTGATTGGTAGTTTTCCGTCGTTTCTTCGATGAACACCAGGCCAATGCCGCAGCAGAACCCTAACAAACGGGCCACAGTCCGCGCGATCATCCAATTTTCTTTCTTGTCCTAACCTCATTCCTTACACACATTTGCATACTCTACACATTTTACATACACCACACATGCCGGGAGACTTGTCAGTAGCTTCGAGCTTGTTCTGGCTGAGGCGGTGCCTTGCTTATGGGAGATTCCTGGTTGGGGAAATCCCCGGTAGCCGACGGGAGGTCGACGCGGATTTCACCATTCAACGGGGAAAGATCAGCGCCACCTCCCGCGATATAACATTCACTAAACTTATGAGACTAATGACCTTAGCTGTTGTCGTGCCCGACATTTTAATCGCAGGTGGAGATACCTGCTTGGGGAAAATCCCCGCAAGGCAACGTAGGTCGGCGCCGGATCACGCCAACTAGGGGGGAAAGACCGCCACCTCCCGCGATAAAAAAGCATACACTACACTTACGGCACTTATGACCATAGCTGTTGACGCGACCGGAATGATGAACGACACTAATGAATCAACTAGTGGACCATATTAGAACACTTGTGTTGTCATACGGCATTTGTGTGTTATTACGACGCTCATTTCAGTTTCATTTCAGTTTAATCATATTCAATCAGAGTGTACATATATTCCTAACTTATGCTAATTCACAAAGTGCATCCCACTTTGTTCCCTTTGGGAAGCGAAGGTGCTACCTACATACCATTTTAACGAAGAATTCACTTTTACACCTTCGATGGATGCGTTGGTTTCCATCTTAAAATAGAAATTTTGGTTCCGTTTCTGAAGAATATTATTCGCAGGTACCATTCCGCGAAGGAGATGAAATGGCCCGAAGATCGGTTCCTGAGCGGAAGCGCTTGTTTGGCAAAGACGTGGCGCGGCGGAAGTGAAGGAAATGTCTCCGGGTGGTGATCATTCATGATGGACATCGAATTGTAATGGGCTTTCCTGATATTCATTTAAAATAGCATTTTAAATGTAGAGACTGAAGATATTAGCCATCCGTTCTCGAAAATAGAAGAAACGTTCACAACGGAAAAAGTATTTATTCAATTTGATCAGGCAGTCTGAATACTTTTGGATCAAGGAACCAGAATCAGTGAAATCTTGAGATAAATCCTCACTCATTGTGCACTCACCTCCAGACTACTAGAGTGACTTCGTCTGGAGAATATTTTATTAATTAGATTTTTCTAAATAGGAAGTAGGAAACGGATTTGCAGAGAATAATGAATAATGTTGTTCTAGTTGTAGCTGTCAAAAAAGTTGTTTCGAGATATTCTTATTACGTTCATATTGTATCACTCCCTAATCACTTTTGTATGTATCGTAACACTCACTAATTTCACATGAACATTTGCATTATCACCTACTATTTCATCCATCATGTTACATAAACGGTAATTATCATTCGTGTCAAATCTGTGTGCATTCAGCACTGTGTGAAAACTCCCGTCTTTGTCGGGTCGTAGATGAAAATGTGTCGGGTGTGTGTTAAGGCGATCGGTTGTCGCTGGGTCTGGCGGCTGGCGGCGCCGCGAGCGGGCGGGTGAGGGGGAGGGGCGGGGCGAGGTAGGGAAGGGCGGGGCGGGGTGGGCAGAGGGGTCCTCCCAGGCCGCAGGGAGCGGGGGCGGCAGAGGCGATAAGGCAGATAAGCGGGGCGGGGGCGGATTAGGCGCCAGCGAAGCCTCGCCACGCGGCCCCATAGCGCCCTGTCCGTCCGCCAGACCCCATGTCCCCCTATCCGTCCACCCCCCCGCCCGTCCGTCCTTCCGCCCCCCTCGCCCGTTTGCTCATCCGTCCGCACGTTCGTCCGTCCGTCCGCCCCGTCCGCCGCCCGCCCGCCCGCCCGCCCGCCCGCCCGCCCGCCCGCCCGCCCGCCCGCCCGCCCGCCCGCCCGTCCGCCTGCTCTCCCGTCTGTCCACCCGCCCGTCCTTCCGCCCGTCCGGTCTTCCGCCCATCCGTTCGTCCGCCCGTCCGTCCTCCCGTCCGTCCGTCCGTTCACCCGTCTGTCCGTCCGTTTGCCCGTCTGTTCGTCCGTTCGCCCGTCTGTCCATCCGATCGCCCATCTGTCCGTCCGGTCGCCCGTCAGTCCGTCCGTTCGCCCGTCTGTCCATCCGTTCGCCCGACTGTCCGTCCGTTCAGCCGTCGTACTCATGAGAGTTGTCCCGTTTTGAATCAATTTGCCGTTCGCTACCTCACATGACTACCTCGTCCAGAGAAAGCGAGGCGACGTCCATCTGAGCGCGGTCTTCGCAACGTCCTCCGCGGACGCCAGGCAGGTTGCGCTAATTTCCGTGCTGGGCGGAACACGTTCAACGACTGCGGTCGTCTTAGGCAATCGAAATGAAGAAATTGCTGAGATACAAAATACTGTGAACCAACACACGAAGATGAGCGTGATAACATCCGATATGTTGAGTGCGAAGACTATCTCTTGCTAATCTTTCTACAGTAGACTTAGTGCCACCATTTCTTGGCTTTACACGATAATTTCCTCCATACGCTTTCGGTTTCTTAAAAACTAAAATAATTAAACACATTCATCCCTTCGCTTTTGCATGCGTTACCCCTTTGCTTTTGAATGTTTAGGCGGCAGAAAAACTTTGAGAATGTATGCTTACGACATTTACAAGTTAACCTGCGTACGAACAACAACGCAAGTAGAAACAATCGCTTGTGAATGCAAGAATATTTGAAATGCGATGCACAAAGTGAAGCTGGTATTGAGTGGTTCGGCACTATGCCCTACCACAAATACATTCTTTTGCTTTCGCAGGAGCAGAGTACCCAGAATAGAGGCAACCGCTTTTCGTCAGCGTTGTGAATTTAATTCGAGTAATATGGTAAATTGCGAGTAATTCATAGTTACTTGCACAATTGTTGTTTCGTGAAAGGTAATCCCCTCATATCCCATAAAATTAGAGTTGCCTGAGATAGCAAAGTATCTTTCTTACTAGTTCGTTATCGTCTCAGTACGAAATTGCATGACAAACTTTATAGGATCCTACTGTAGAATGTCGGGTTATTTAATCACTGTTCACAGTTCATGATCGATTGAGGGATCGTGATTTTTTTCGTTCTTCCTTTTTTAATTCTTCGCCCCAAATTGCATTATAACAATGTCCTGGAACGGTTGTCAACAAATGACGAAGGATTGATTGATTGTGATTCCGGGCGCGTCAACTACTCAAGTGATTAGTCCCATTAGTGTAGTGCGTGTTTTTGCTCGGGAGGTGGCGGTGGTCTTCCCCCGATGAATGGCCAGATCCGGCGCCGACCTATCGTCTAGTCAGCCATCTCCTACCAGCGGGACACCGCCCCTGTCGGGACAAGTTCTAAGTCCCCGACCGGTCTCTCAGCATGTGTGGTAGTGTACTGCATGTTAGTGTAAGTGTGTGTGTGTGTGTGTGTGTGTGTGTGTGTGTGTGTGTAAGGGATGAGTATAGGACAAGGAAGAGGAAGGAAATATCCCGCGCGGTCCGTGGCCCGTTTGTTAGGGTACTGCTCCGGCATTCGCCTGGTGTTGATCGAAGAAACCACGGAAAACTACCGATCAGAGCAGACGGCCGCTAGAATTATTCTCCAGACAGCGACTGAATTCGACCTAGCTGAAAAGATAGTGTCGAAAATCCTACCGCCTTTGGGACTCGAACCGAGGACCTCCCGGTCACAGGCACTGCAGTTACATCAGTTGATGCATTGCAGCCACCGCCCCCGGTATGACGAAGGAAACATATAATCATTGCATTTTCATTGTCAGCTAAAAAGTAGTAGCAGAACTTAGAAAGCATACTTTATTTTTTATTGTATGGTTGAATTCATGAGTTGATTCAATTGAGAAAATGTTAGTTCATTGTATGCGAATGTCAGAAACAACCTTCCCCGATAGTACGATTTTGTGACATTTGGCTGTCAACAAACCTCATCATGAAGACGGGTATTTCTTGCCTTGAAAAATGGGGACGTGTGAAAGTTTTCAAAGTTAAATTTAAATATTCGATGATAAATAAAAAGGTAATTGTCTGTTGGCAGTAGCTGTTTAGTTATTGCTTATTTCTTGCTGATATTTTTTCCAATCTTTCTTCCCATTCCGACCCTCGTCAGGCATTATAAATTAATCTTGACTGAACATATTTAATTGTATTTCCACCTACAATATGACTTAGTTCGAGGCCCATCCAGAAAGTAAGTTTCTATAGGTCAACGAAAAGAAAACCCAATTTCGTGGAAAAACTTGTAACATTCAGTACACATTGCGCTATATTACACCAGAATCGAGACATTTGTCATACAATGAGATCAACATTTTTACCCCTGTGCCGTAGAAGTCAGCCGTCTGTGTTAGGTACAATGTTTGACAGCCACCTGCAACTCTGTGTCACTGTGATAGGCGTAATGATGACTGGACAGAATACTCTTGACGTGTAGGAAAATAAAGAAATCGCTGGAAGTGAGTTCCGGGGAATAGGGTGGATCAGAGCTTAGAGCTTATCCCGGCTGGGCCAGTGTTCCGCTGGGGAGAAACCTTGAGAAAGGAAATCCCACGCAAGCCGAGTGTACGTCGGAGCCAGATCTCACCATCCAGCGGTGAGAAACACCGGCAACGTCCGCGATGAAACATTCACTACACTATCGAGACTAATGACCATAGAAGTTGATGTGCCCGTAATCATCAATCGAACAACACATGGTTGTAATAAGAATGTATGTATGAGTTGTTGTCCAAACAGCGGCTTAATCCGACCCAGCTATTTAGCTTGTGTGGAAAATCCTCCACTGTCGGGATTGGAACCCTAGGCCCTCCCAGTCAGAGACGCTACAGCCGCCATAGATGTTGTCACTGAGATCACTCAACCGGTTTTTTCGTTGCTGTGTTAATCGTACTTGTATCTTTGTTCACGGCCAATCGATAAATAAACAAAAAAAGTAAAACTTAATTAGATATTTTCTTTCATTCTTATTACAACCATGTGTTGTTTGATTGATGAATCCAGTCACGTCAACTGCTATGGTCATTAGTCTTGTTAGTGTAGTGAATGTTTTATCGCGGAAGGTGGCGGTGTTCCTCCCCGCTGGACGGTGAGATCTGGCTCCGATTTACACTCGGCTTGCGTGGAATTTTCGACCTCAAGGTATCTCCTCAGCAGGGCACCGCCCCAGCAGAGACAAACTTTAGGCTCGCAACTGGTCTCCCAGCAGGTATGGTAGTGCAGTGTATGTAAGTGTGAGTGTGAGTGGTGAGGATAGGACCAGGAAGAGGAAGGAAAGATCGTGCGTGGTCCGTGTCACATTAGTTAGGATACTGCTCCAGCTTTCGCCTGGTATTGATCAGATAAACCGATCGGAACAGTAACGGGAGTCCGAAGCCTTCGGGATTTATAATCTACCTAGTGCAGTGTCATTCAGCAAGTTGCTGCAACTTCTACTAAACTACCGATCAGAGTAGCTTAGCCGCCGGTCGCAGTAATTCTTCACCAGACAGCGAATACATTCGCCCTAGCTATCCAGCTAAGGTCGAAAATCCGCCTCCGACAGGTCCGGAATCGTAGGACTCACCTGTCAGAACCGTTGCAGAGCCCACAGTTCTGATCTATGCTCATCAGGTTTGTGTGTTGTTGAATAGTGTCGTACTGCGATATGCATTTGACGCGGTTGCTTGCGGCGCGGGTGGGGGCGGGGGGGGGCGGTCTCTGGAGGGTAGACCGCCGCCACTTAAGCGTCGCCGTCGAGTGGCCAACGCGGGACGCTCTTCACACGTCACAGCGAACACGTGACATTCTCAAGCGCAACTCACGCCCTTCCACTTACGTTGCGGCCAGGGCACCGCTTCACGGAGCAGTTGTAACGCAGGGGGCAGTGCCGGCGCGAGGATACTAAAATATGGGCAGGCCGGGCGATCACCGCGGCCCCGCAAATCAAGGGGCCCGATCATGGGTCTGATGGGAAAAAATTAGTAAAACACTGAAGACGAAATTAGAACTCAAGAAAATCGTTAATGTAATTTTATAAGACGCGATACAGTAGTCTGATATTTCATAAAATTTTCAATTATTTTTTTTACCTTAAATATTTAATTGTAGTTTTTTACTTATAAAGTAGGACTATGAAAAGAGACAAATGACGCCAACATTAAAATAGGTTCCACTGAAATTCATATTATTATTATTTCATGTGTTTAATAAGTGATTTTATTAAACACTAACTAAACAAGTTTTTAGCGATTTAAGATCACCGTGGAAATTGTATTATTTGATCCCTAAATACATTTATTTAAAAGTATTATTTAAAATGTGTTTCCCAAAACTTTTTCGTGCTTAAACGTTGTAATTTTTGTTTTTTGTTGAAATAAAATAACTCATAGTTTCTTCATTCAACTTTTAGTTTTAATTTTTTCGGGGTGGAACGTGAGGGCGCTTCGCGTCAGCATTGCCTCGGACAGAAAATTGTCTAGCTCCGGCACTGGTTGGGGTGGAAAGGAGGCACTCCGCAAACGCCTCCTCTGTATTTAAGAGTTGTTCATACAAATGAATGAAACGGCAATTTGGATGATCGAATCGACTCGATCGTCTCTTCAGCCTGACGAGATTAGCTCACATATTGCCTGATCATAAGGTGCTGCATTATTGCATAGCAGCATAGCATCGGTATTGTCAAAACTCAACGCATACGAAGTCAGGTGACTCTCTGATAATGCTATGAGTTGGTTGCCATGTAGGCCCAATAATCAACATTTTTATCATATTATAAGGACCTTTCGTCGTTCTTATTGCAGCAGCCAGTTGTAGGACTTCATCATCTACTTAATTCACTGAAAATATATTTATCCACCAGAATCTACTTTGCTATCACACATGCCGGAATGCCGGTCGGGGACTTAGAACATATCCCGGCTGAGGTGGTGCCCCGTTGGCTGGAAATACCTGTTTGGGGAAAACCCCGTTAGCCGAAGGTAGGTCGGCGCCGGAACTTTCCATCAAGCGGAGCAAGATCAGCGCCAACGCCCAAGCAAAATCATGCACTACACTTACGGTACTAGTGGCCATAGCAGTTGACGCGCCGGGAATCACTACCAATCAATCAATCAGAATCTACACTGCTTCAAAAACCCCACACTATGGACGCTGATCTTTCTTTCTATTTGTTGAGTGTAATGTCTTCGCCCTGCATTTGTGCCGCAGACTCGGAAGAGGAGGAGGAGAACTGCAGTGTGTCCGTGGCCACGGTGGACGATGGCGGCGGCGGGAGCGACTCGGAGGACGCCGGCGGCGGCGCGGGCGTGGCGGCGGAGGCGGGGCAGCCGCGCGGCGCGCTGCGTGGCCTGCCCCGCGCGCTGCTGCTGGTGCACCAGTGGTTCGCGCCCTCGACGGCGCTGGCCGAGCAGCTGGCCGCCCTGCCCCGCGACGGCCCCGCGGACCCCCGCGCCCAGCGCCGCCTGCGCACGCAGGTCACGCGAGCCTTCAGGTCAGTCCGCCGGGCAGCGCGGTCGGCCGCCTGCTCATCCCTGTGGGCTCAGGCGCTTTAAGGTCCGTCTCCTCTTGGCGCGGCCGTCTCCTCTTTGCGGGTCCGTCTCCTCTTTGCGCGTCCGTCTCCCCTTTGCGCGTCCGTCTCCTCTTCGCCGGACCGTCTCCTTTTTGCGCGTCCATCTCCTCTTTGCCCGACCGTCTCCTCTTTGCCGGACCGTCTCCTCTTTGCCCGACCGTCTCCTCTTTGCCCGACCGTCTCCTCTTTGCCGGACCGTCTCCTCTTTGCCCGACCAACTCCTCTTTGCCCGACCGTCTCCTCTTTGCCGAACCGTCTCCTCTTTGCCCGACCGTCTCCTCTTTGCCGAAGCGTCTCCTCTTTGCCCGACCGTCTCCTCTTTGCCCGACCGTCTCCTCTTTGCCCGACCGTCTCCTCTTTGCCTGCTCTTCTCATTGTCTGACTTCCGAATGTGACAGTGAATGTAATCGACATGCGTGTGAATGAATGGGTGTAGTTCATTATATGTACCTCAAGTTCAATTGTCCGTCCTTTTATTAAATGATGGTATATCTACTTGCCTGGGGAAGTGAGTCAGACATGCGGATGGCCTGACGGAACATATAATTGACTAGTGTGTGGCTGTATTTTTGCGGGCGGGAGATACTAATACATTCGCTGATATAGTGTGCGCCTGGCTGTGAGAGCTCTTGGGCTGTGTTGCAGGTACTGGATCCGCACCTTCCCCATGCACTTCGACCTGGAGCGCGGGCTGGCTCAGGCCCTCAGGGACTTCCAGACGACGTTGCCTCCCCACGAGGCCCAGCGCCTCGACCTCTCTCAGGTACCCCCTCTCATTGCCCCACCCCAACACATGGCACACCACACATTCACACAAATATACATATGCACACGTACACACGTGTGCGCAGCCCCGCAAGACTGAGCTGGAATGGAATTTTCAGCAAATAACTTTCCATTTCCTTTAGCTCTTCTGTTTTTCGTATTGAAATAAAAGGACAGTAACGAAGTTAAAATAGCTTTCATTTAACTTCAAAATACTGTAAACGCTTCAAAAACCTTAAAAATAGTTTCATTAAAATTAGATTTACACGCGTTTGTAATACTTATGTAGCTGGAGGAAAGCGTTTGAGTTAGGAAAACATTAGGAATGTATACAAACAGAGGGATGGTGCAAATAAAATGGACTGAACTCAAGGCTATGGCAGCAAAAACCGTATTTCAGCATAGGCGTGCGCAGAGGACCATGGGGGGTCGTCGCTCACCTGAAAATTTCAAAAGATGTTCTGTAGCTCTATATACAATGTAATATTTAGTTTCGATAAATATGTTCAGTCCTTTATTTAAGCTGTCAATTTGGGAAATTCACATTTAGGGAAGATCTCCAAACCCACTTGCAACACTGTAAATGCTTTAACATGAAATCAATTGTATTTATTAATTGTATTTTTAAATTTATAATTTCATTCTTCCTGTAATACTTTATTTAATTACTGGAAAAAATCCTTATTGCCATACTAATTAGCATACCTTGTAACTCCAGATTGGACAGTTTTACAATGTAAAGAATAAACACAGTCGGGAAGCAGAATTTTAGTTTCCTTTCTCGTTGAACTTATAAATACTCGGGAACTCAATTATTTAAGATGCTCGATTTGTTATTTACTTGTCTTCATTACTCTTCTTTCGTAATTATATTTTATCATGAAGTAAACAGATAATAGAGGAGGGAATATGGAGTTACGAGGTTTTCTAATTAGTATGACGATATGAAAATAAAAAGTTTCAATGGAAAAGCGTTTTGGTTGCGCACGCCTATTCATTCCAAGTAGTCAAGTGGCTCGGTTAAGTTAGGAATGCCATGCATCCTGAAAAATCGGGATATGTCCTGAATATCGACACGTGTTCCGCTAGATTTTTCTTTGTTTCTGCCAAATGTCATGAATTTTACTTTCCCGCCAGCTCTTACGCAGTAGAAAGTTATGTTATGCTGCGCGAATTTTCGGCAGCAAAATTATTAATACAGGGCCCTGCTAACAAAAAAGAGGATAAATCCAGTAGCGAAATTTTCAACAAAACCAAACAACTTCAACAAAAAAGAGGTTAAATACTCTAGTACGTAATATAACCAGAACCAATGTTTTATGGGTCCTTGATACCGAAAAATCGAATGACGGTAATACGTCCGTCTGTTCCCTTGCTTTGAACAACGCTAGCGGCATAATCGTTCAGCCAATTTTCTCCAAAATTGATAATCCTCTATTACTCTGGCTGATGTCGCGGCCGATATTTTAATTTTGGAGGGTACTTTACATGAAGCCTCTGGGACATTTTCAAAATTTTCAAAAAAATGTCTATCGTTTTTTATTAAATTTTATTGTTGGATAGTGTGAAGGTTTTGATAGCGAGTCTGATCTTTTGAAATAATAATTACAATAATATTTATTGAGTTACATGTACAATTTCAATCGTGTATGACGAGTCAGATATGATGTATGCAGGTGCACAAATACTTTTATCGGTACTTGAAAATTATATCCGTTAATGGAATCTATTTCTTAAAGATATGTTTTGAAATAAGGTCATGTAAATTTTTCGAAAATCTGAGTATTTCTCGCGTTATTTGCGTGAAAGTACGGGCGAGAAAGTACGTGCTGTTTTAGCACCACTAGTTATACTGTTTTAATTCCTACAAGTCCCACAAGAAACTAGGTTTTGGGACTACTTGCGTGCTGTATCACAGAAAAATGCGCTACATAAGAGAACGCAAGCGACTAATTCCTTTATTAAGCAAATATTATTATTTTTCTCTTTTTACGGTTCAATCTGAGAGCTGAACAATAGATGAAGAAAGGTTGTGTGTGTGTTTTGCATCGAAGTGAATCTGTCTCTCTCACAATGTGTTAGTGCAAGAGAATCTAGAATGCAAAGGCGAAAAGCGCTCAGTCAATAACACTTTTAATATCCACCAAAGTCATGCTTTATTTAATATTTTATTCAAATACCCTGATATACTTCACAAATTTTGTAATGGAAAAATCAGAAAATGACCTGGATAACCTGGAATAGTCAGAGAAATTCGTCCTAGAAAAAGGGTGGTCATCCTGTTATTCTTGAAAGTGTGCAATGTAATTTATGTTAATCTATTATTTAGATTACTTTATATATATATATATATATATATATATATATATATATATATATATATATATATATATATATATATATATAATACTATTTCCTTGTCTTCCTTTCTCTGATATATATTTCGGGTGTCCTGAATTCCAGTGTTGTCCTTATGGCAAGCCTAGGTTAAGTGTAGTTTTCTTTTTCAAATAACTGCACGAAGCGCGTGCTGAATTCGTGTTGGCGGTGCAGGTGCCGTCGTACGAGTGGATGCGACACGTGTCGGTGCGCGCGGGCGCCGGGTCGGCGGCGCGCAAGGTGTCGCTGGTCTTCAACAACCTGCAGCCGCTGCAGCTCGCCGAGCATCTCACCTTCCTCGAGCACAAAGTGCTGCGACGGGTCGCGGTGAGTATCCTCTGTGTCCCTCGCCTCGTCCGTCTTCTTACATGGTGTTGTGATGCCGCTGCAAAAACACGGCGATTTTTGACAGAAAAATCGTCAGTCATAATTCATTTTTTGGAGATCCTTGATTAAAAAGAAGGGGTTATGGCAAAACGTCTGTCAGTCCGTCTGCGAACAAAGCTAGCGGCTAAACCGTAGGTAGTTTTCAACAAAATTGATTTAGCCCGGTCGATCCGGGTAATGTTGCGGTACTTTGAATTCTGATTTGGGGAGTACTGTACTTGAAGCGTCAATGACATTTTCCTCCAAAATGGCGCCAATTTTTTTTCTTTGAATTTATTTCTGATATAGAGTAAAGTATGCTGGAAAAAACGACACAGATGCGAGTTTTGTTAAATTCTCTGAATTTTCGAAAATTACAAATGTTTAAAGTTTATTCATTGCCTTCCTTCAACTGCAATATTGAAGATAAATATTTTTGTGTAAATAATATATTTTGATTTTTAAATAAAATATTTTTAATTTGATTTTTAAATAATGTTACACATATTGTTTTGAAATTATGAGTAGTTTTTGCGAAATTGTTTGTTAGATAAAATGCAATTTTATTAACAAGATTTTCTCAAAAATCGTTCCTTTTTTTTTCCTTGGAAAGTGCATAGAAGGCTTATAAAGATGACAGAGGTCTGATTTTCGTTGAAGTCCCTGAATTTTCAAAAATTGCAAATGTTACAAATAATGTGAGAGAGCATGTGCTGTTGTAGATACACTAGTATTGATTCATTGATTGATTTATAAAGTTTATCCTCTTTCTTTTTCTTTCGTGATTCACTTTCTTTAATTGTACTGCTGTTAAGACAGATGTGGAGGAGGAAGAATGGGGGGAGCACTTATTATAAGAGGGAATTGTTCAGTAGATGGAAGTGACTGTTGTTATTGTAATTATTGGCGCAACAAAACGATATTTTAATCACATTGCCATTGATTTTTTCTATATTAATTATATATTTCTTTACAGTTCACAGAAGTTCAGCAGTATGTTCGCAGTGGATCATTGGCACAAACACCTAAATTGGAGAGATCTGTTGCATTATGCAATGGGCTTACACAATGGGTGCAGTGCATGGTTCTGAGCCGCACAACCCCCGCACAGCGAGCTCTTGTCATGGACAAATTCATTGCTGTTGCACAGGTAAAAAAGTGATTTTGCATAAAAGGAAACAAACTCTCCCAATCTATTGTTTCAAAAATGTATTAAATTTCAACATTTGAAATTGTGGGGAAAAATGCAAAAGTTCTACAGCAAATACTCTATTTTAATATTAATGGACATCACACAAGAATATCCAAACACATTATCACCAAAAATGATTTTGAAGATCTATATCTAGAAAACAAGATAGAGAGAATCCCACGACTTCTGTAAATGTACATAAAAAAATTAATGTTATAGATAAAAAGCATGCAATAATATTAAATAGACTACAGTTTATGAGCACTTGTGATATCACAGAACAAATATTTTTGTATGGTGCACATCTGCAGAAACTTCTTGAGCTGCAAAACTTCAACAGTCTGATGGCCGTGGTGGGGAGTGTTACGCACAGTGCACTCGCACGCCTCTCGCGCACGACTCAGTGCCTGCCTCCCGAAAGCAAACGTGCTCTGGCAGACCTCACAGAACTGCTTTCCTCTGCTGGAAACTTTGCCAATTATCGGCGAGCTCTGCAAAATTCCAAAGGCTTCCGCATCCCCATCTTGTGAGCATTTGCACATATATTATTTCCACTGAATCTTTTGAGATAAAGCACTTGCTCTATTCTTTAAAATAATATCTTATCATTTAGATAATTCCTTTTAAAAAATTGGTTGTCTCTTTCAGAAAAAGTTACTTGGTGGAACCTGTTTTGAATATTGATGTGAAAGCAATAACAGTAACATAACATTGTTAATTAAATTTACTGTTATTTGCAGTTGGATGTTTTTGATTTATATTATGTAACACAGCCTATGTAAAACCCATTTTGTTTCAAATATCCCCAATTTTTCTATCTGGATGTTTTTATATCTGGATATTTGAATGTTTCTAAGTACTACTTTATAAAAGTTAGTGTTAATTGATGCAAGAAGCATGTTCATTATTTATTTTCTTAGTCAGCATTTTACATGAGTGACCACTTGTTTTTTCTCAACATGACCTAATTTGTACAAGAGATTGATAGTGTCTGACCCGTCTCTGTGAATGTAATTCATTGTTAATTGCAAATATAATTGTTAAAATTAGGAAACACTCTGATAACACTATAAATGTAACAAATAAGTTCTCAGGACACATGTATTAGTATTAATATTAATATTAATGTTTGGTCTACTTTTATTTATTTTTATTGTGAGAAATAAACCTTGAATTAATGTGTTAACTGTTTAAATCATTTGATATAGTATTACTGTTTTATGGTACTATGTACAAACTGTTCATTTTATATTACAGATGTTACAAATGTTCACTCTGACAATTTTTTATTAATGATAAATATTCCTTTTAGGTGAAATATATATTTGAGAACTTTGTTTAATAATATAATATTATCTTTTTATAAAAAGCTAATTAAAACAAGTAAAGTTTGACCAGTTGTCAATTTGATATTCATATCTGTAATAACTTTAAGAATGATTTTTTATAACATTTACTAGGGATACAATTGTAAATTGAAAGGTAGTGTCTTCATCTTTGAAATAAAAATTCACTTTGCATTATAGGGGCATACACCTGAAGGATTTAGTATCTCTTCATGCTGCGTTACCTGACCGGTTGGAAGGTGACATGATTAATGTTCGCAAAATGGCACAACTTTCTGTGATCTTTGAGGAGCTGGAGATCCTTCGACACTCACAACCTCCCTTTGAAGTGAACATGGATCTTGTAAACACTCTCAGGGTAATTACCTTAAAACACAATTGTAAATTTTTTTTTTGAGGCCAAGTCAAAAATGATGTTTACTTTTAGGAGGCGAGAGGGTGTCCATTACTGTGACAAATGTAAGCAAAGGAAAGAGGGTTTATGAAAAATTTAACATTGTCAGATTTTTTAAGAATTATGAAATAATTGAATTCTAATAAGATATTAATGTTAAAATAAATCAAAAATCTATCTTGTGATTAAATTGAAAAAATTATTGAAAAATGTATTTTGAAATTCCATGCAATTTTTAATAACGGCACATTTGTTAGTCGGCCCAGGAGCTAGGTGTGGCAGTTTTGTGTGGTCATTGTTAGACCTGTGAAGGTCTTTCAGATTTCAAACACACACTGGTCCCAACTGTTGAAAATCCAGCAAATATACAAAGGTTTGGCTTGATTTGTTTGGGGGAAAAAAAAAGAAGTTGGAATCAGCATGTGTCACTTCAGAAAGACACTATTTTTATTTATTTTATTTTATTTATTTTTACGTCAAAAACAGTTTAAAACTGTGTGTGACATGCTATGAGGAGAAGTGAATCCTTTGCACATTTTCATAATTCTGTGATCCCTACCCTAAGCAAAATACTACTTGAATTTTGAATACAGAAAGAAAATGAGAAAAGGATTGTTAACGATTGTCTATTTTCAAGGGTAAATCGGCTATAAGTTTTGCTCTTATCCCTCATCATGTCCTTCTTCAAGGAATAATATTTCCTGCTGTGACAATAAGAAGAATGATAATTTGAATAACTATATTTCCCACTGAATTCTAGAAGACATGCACAAATAATGAAGTTACATTTATGCCCAGAAGCAAAACAAGGGGCCTTCTCAGCATTTGCTCAAAGGATCAGGGAAACTGGATGATAAACCTGATTGAGAAGGGGGTCATTGACTCAGAAGCTGTGGTGCAATACTTGTAATAGGTTGTTTACAATTATATAGTCCAAATAGTAAATAACACATTAAATATCACTTTTAAAATTAATGTTACTTTCTTTTTGATGCTCAGTATAGTCTCTAATTGAATATAAACAGTTATGTAGCAGAAACAATTTTACTTGGGATTTAAAGTTTTCTATTGAATTTATTAATTAAAATTATCTGGCAAATTGTTGTAAAATAATGTACAGTTCATGTCATGTATAGTCATCACTGGGCAGGTCTAGTGATGACCGCACATAACTGCCACACTATGCTTCTATTCAGCAAGTGTGTGAGTATGTGTGCTTGGGTATGGGAGGATTGAAATGGAATATTCATCTTGAGGAAAGAGGGAGTCAATGTTTAATGTTGTTGCAATGATCGGAGAAATATAAAAAAGAGTACGTATTGTTGAATGGCTTCATAGAGAACTTTAGTAGGTACTGATCTATTTATTTTCAATTTTAATACGTACTCATTAAATTGAATCAATATATGATGTCCAATAGTTCAATGTACTTTGAATTTCAGTTATCATTGGACCTGGCTTACACAGAGGCAGAAATTTATGAACTGTCTTTAGCACGAGAACCCCGAAATGCCACCTCGGTAAGTGTCTACCAAATTTTATCATAAATCAATCATTATAATGTCTGATATGGAAACTCCAAAAAGCAATTAACAAAAGATAACTTGATATATGTTCTCAGCTCTAAGATCTTCATTAATATCTCACTTGGAATGTTTATTTTGTATATTTCCTTAAATGAATATTTTATTTTGTATATTTCCTTAAATAATAGTGTGTATTTTATATTTAGTGTTCCAAATTATTTTTTCAATTATTTTCTTTGTAATTTTTTAACATAAGAAATATTTTTAAAAACATGTTAATGAAAATATAACTCTACTTTTCAATTAAATTTTCAGCCACAAAGTTCACCAACTCAGTCAGTGCTGTTTGCTGAATGGGCAGCTGGTCCATGCCCACCTCCTGATCCACAGACCATCGAGAAGCATGTTACAGCCATGGTAGATGCTGTGTTCAAAAATTATGACAACGACCGGGATGGCTACATCTCTCATGAAGAGTTTGAGGCTGTAGCTGGCAATTTCCCCTTCATTGCTTCCTTCTGTGTATTAGATGCTGACCAGTAAGATATAAATGGGGATTGTGGGGAGAAAATTTGATAACTCACAAATTTGTTGGTACTGAGAAAATAATGAAAATTTAAAATCTTCTACAAGTAATATGTATGTCTTAAAGTATAGATCTCCATAACTAAAAAATACTTGCCTTCAACTACTTTTCATTATTTTTACAGAAACATTTTTATTTTTCACGCAAATATGGGTTACCAATTTTTCTACGTACACTCCTCAAATCTCAAAAGCTTATTGTATAGTATCTTTTATCATATCTCAGCCCTGGTGAAAACTGTTCATCTCAAAACAGTTAATTCCTACTAAGTTTTAGAGTGCATTAAATGTGATTTATAATGTCCATGTCATGGATAAGACATCCTCCTCTGGAAAGCCATCTGTTCTAATGTGAATAAATCAATATGCTTGTAATGTTCTGAAATATCCAATTAACTTCTTAAAATAACTCTATTGACAAAATTGACCTTGAGTTCTAGCTGTCTTCCACCAGAGATCTACCATATTGACAATACAAAAGGCTAATGTAATACAAATAAACATAGCATTTTCAGAAATAATTGTACGAACATTTTAAAATGACCACCAATTTTATAGTATAACCTAAACTTTACCTCACCATTCACAACAACATAATCATATTCACTCTCATTCACTTATTCACACTTACTGACTGCCTCCCCTCTCTCAATATTTCTCACTATTTTGCCCTGTCTTTCTAATTCAAATGCTCTCTCACTCACTCGCACACACACTGCTCTTTCATTTTCTTCCTCTTTTTCAGTCTGTCTCACCCTTACATTCATTTTACAATCTAATGTAAAATTTATTTCTAAAAGAAAAATTAATTATCTTTGCAAAATTTGACAGAAGTGCACATACCCTTTCTACTTTCAAATAATAACCACTGCTTCATTGAAAAGGTTTCTGCTTTGTGTTGTAGTGTTTATTGGCATAAAATGGAGAATATAATAAATGAAATTCTAATAAATGTTTTTCTCTTGTCAGTGACGGTATGATCAGTCAGGAAGAAATGAAGAAGTATTTTATTCATGCAAATTGTCATGCCTTGAAAAGTGGATTCAAGCATGAATTTCATGAAACCACGTATTTCAAACCTACATTCTGCGCCCACTGTGCTGGACTTGTAAGTAGTGTTTTTGCTCTATTTTATTCAGGGAAAGTCAAGGAAAGTTGTGTTTGAATGTCATATAAAATCACAATAAACAAAGATCACAATAAATATATATTGAGGGCCCAAGTTCATATAAATTACTTTTAAGTAATTTTCAAATAATTTTTAATTTTCTTTGTGAATTTGTTTTCTGTTTTGCCAACTTTTTTAATATTCTAGCTTTCTTCTTTTTTAACTTACAAGTGACCATAATTAATAATGATTAACGTCAATTAATAATGATAATTAATAATGACTAACATTAATTAATAATAGTTAATAATGCTTATTAATATCAGTTAATAATAATTAATAATACTAATTAAACCCAATTAATAATAATTAAAAAATTGATAATTCTTATAATAATTCTTGCTTGATGTTAATATTAAAATTAAGTAATGTCTATTCCTATTGTATTAACAATAGTGTTTTAACTGTCTGTCAAATCATTTTCATTGAAGGTGGTTAAAGAAAATTACTATAAAAATTCAGTATGATGTAATTGTTTTCCTGAAAACAAAACTTTAATTATCATAAACTCTATAATACATATTTTAAAATTAAGTTTTATTTTGATAGATTATTTGATTTAAATATTTTCACCATATTGAATTGGGTTTTCATGTCTGAGAAATTAACATTTGATTAAGAAAGTTTTAAACATATATCAAATTGAAGTACTGTCCAACAAGATCTGTAAGAATTACAACAAAATAATCTTTTTGCATCATTCTGCAAACTTTTTTCATCATTCATGTGTCCAGTTGTAGCATTAGACAATTTTATCCATTTAAGTGTATCTTGAATGTAAGTGATCAAGAACTTACAAAATTACTACTGGCAACTTACTTGCAACCCTGTAAATGGTTCAACATTAAATCAATAATATTTGTTCTTTTATCTTTAAAGTACTATATTATATTAGAGTATTCTTTTTTACAACCAAAGATTAAAAATTGTTGAAATTTGTTCACACTAGGTATTATTTTGTTAACACATTAAAAGAGCTTGCAGTTTTGTTCATCTCTGTTTTTGATTTTGTCTCTGACCAAATAATTTGTTTTATTATTGAATCACTTCAAAGTTTTCAAACTACCATGTATTGGTATCTATGTTTATTTTTTCTTTGTAGTAACAGACCTTGCAAACCATCAGCATTACCTGAAGATGTGAAAAGACTAAATTTTTTAAACACTGTGCTGTAAATTTAACAGTTTTAACTACCACATTTTTTAATGGGTTTACAAAATATCTGGCGCTAACAAATTTCAACAGTGTTTAATCTTAGATTGTGTGGAAAAGAAATAGGTACCTTAATATAATATAGAATTGCATTTGTTAATTGTATAATTAAATTTGTAATTTCATTCTCCTTGTATTATGTTTTATTTATTTTCTAGAAAACTGTAATGTGTAAATAAAAAAAATTTACTGAAAAAGGGGACCCAACAGGATTCAGAAAAATACTTGGCCTCCCTCTGTTTTAGGTTGTACATGCCTATGTACTTTTCCTACTGAAATAATAATGTATTACCTTATTGCAACTACTTCTAATGATAAAGATGTAGCCCTACTATCTCTCATGAATTAATTAATTAATAGTTTTTCATATATTTATTTTATTTATTTTACGTCAAAAACAGTTAAAAACTGTGTATGATGTGCTATGGGGAGAATTGAATTCTGTGCACATTTTCATGAATCTGTAATTCCTACCCTAAGCCATATACTATTTGAATTTTGAATACAGAAAGAAATAAGCATTTTTTGCAATGATTGTTAACAAAATATTCACTCTGATGTAATAAAATATATTTTCAAGGGTAAATCAGCCATAAATTTGGGCTCTTATCCCTCATCATGTCCTTTGTGAAGGAATAATACTTCCTGCCATGACAATGATTTTGTTTATAAAATAACTTTAACTTAGAACAGATGAAGGACTTGGCTCCAGAGTGTCCAATAGCACAGAGTTTATTCTGAGCAATAAGAAGATCAGTTTCAATCAAATTCCATCACAGATCAGATTCCTTACAGGGTTGAGAACAAAAGTTTTTGCAGCACAAAGTCTTTGTTACACCAGCATCACCGTAATTGTTGAAAAAACTGGGACAAAGGCATCTTTTATTTGTAACTTGTTACAGACTTTGTAACTGACAAACATACAATTACTTTGACCAGTTTCTTTGTGTATGTTTGATCAATTTAAAATATTATTTCCTTTAAATTTTGTTAATAATGGAAATTTGAAAAGAAAAATGCAACGACAACTTAGTTCTTAAATGTTAATCTTATTAAAACAATTGATATACTTTTGAATAATTTTGAGATAATTTTATTCTCTTACTTTCAACCAAACAAAGCATAACTCAAGTATTAAGAGTTATTTGATTAAAGATTGAAAACACTCCTAAATGTTTGAAATTTCAGGGGAAAGGGGTTTAAATATGAAGACATCATTTTTTATTGCCACTAGTTTATATTCCTCTTCTAAAATTGTGAATTTCCAAAAGTATGTTGTTGTTCTTTTTCTGCTAGTTGTGGGGGCTAATTCGACAAGGCTTCAAATGTAGAGACTGTGGTATCAACGCACACAAGCATTGTAAGGAGCTGGTTGTGATGGAGTGTCGGGTGCGGCCAAATGCAGGTTCAGGTGAGTGGAAATCATCACAAATACCAATTAAGAATGTGGTTGCCATATGGGTAGAAAGGAAATTTAGAACATCAGAAATACTTTATACGTCATAATGACAGAAAATATAGGTGAACTGCCATAATTTAAAATATATCATTATCTAAAATTAATTTAAAAGAAGCCAATACAAGATCATGACTCACAAAATTAACAATGGCAAACAAAACCTGGTTATGGTATGATTTGAAATAAATGATTAAATATACATACACAGATGTCCTTCTCTTTGAAAAGGAAATTTCTGAGTAATATATTGTTCCCTTACAGATAATCATGAAATTTGAGCCTTATTATGTGTTTATCATTGTTTTGGATTAGGAAGGCAGTGTTGACAAGAATGATCTTTCATTATCTCTACTTTGTACATTCAGTAATTTTGTATCTACACTTCAACTGAATTGCTGTGAGAACTACCATTCAGAATAGTTTCATTTACAGTTGCTGACTTTTATAATGATTTTTATCTTTGTAAATTAGAAATCAAAGAAAGCAAAGCATTACTTGCAAACAAATTGTTTTGAAAGAAATGCTAGAAGTTACACAATTTTTAAAATAAAGAAAATTCGATATTACAGAATTTACAACATATTAAGATATATGGGGAGAAGGGGGAACAGATGCGTTAGAAAGGCAGGGTGTGTATGAATTAAGCTTTATTCCAATTTTTCAAGGTGTATAGAAACCGTAATAGATAAAATATGGAGAAGTTCAAAGATGTGTCATTGTACACATCAAAATTAGATTTACCTCATTTCACTTATCAAGTTTTGTCTCTCTATAAAATATAATTTATATTTTTTCATGAATTTCAACTTTTTTCAAATTGCTGTTATTTTTATTTTGCATTCAGTTTATTAAATATGCCAATATATGCTCTTTATTTGGAAGAGATTTTTTATTTTTTCTTGAATTTTTATTAATTTTGTTCTCAATTTTTATTTTGTTTGTATTTTTTTGCTTATTTTGTTTTTATTTTGTTTTTATTTTATTTATTTAGATTTTCGACGGCCTCTGAAGTGCACTGCTTTAACTGGCAACTTAATTCGAGTGATGGTTAAACCAACCCTAATTCCATTGCCCGAACATGAATCTGAGTGATGTAATAGCTCTAATGTTCATGATGAAATTTACTAAACCTTTGCTCTTTTTCCAAACCAAAGATACAAAAATGTAGCAATTTCGTAGTTAAAGTTTATGTTATAATTAAGTCATTGTAGAAAATACTGAATCTTGAATCTCATTGTTGACGTATTATGACTCAACATTTCAAACAGAACTTTTGCAATCATGACTAGTATGTATGTGCTCTGAAAGGAATATTCTATTATACAACACTTAACAATGATGATACAAATAAAAATAATTGTATAAAATATTTTTTGCCCTTGATAATGAAATTCTATTAGCAATTAATACTGCCAGGAAATCATTAAAATATTTATTATCTTTTCTGAAAGCTTGACTGATAGTTAAAATTACCATTCTTAATTAGTATGCATGATAAAAATGATGATCGTTCTTTTTCAATGTACCATTCAATTGGTACACTGAACAAGATAATTGCTGAATGTTTGCTCAGAATTTTACTTTATGTACTTCAGTTTGCCTAATTGTCTAGTTTTTTTGTTTTTGAACAGCACATTATAAAATTATTTTTCAATAAAAATTTAGATTTTATTATTTTAATTTCTTTCAGAAGTGAGAGAATTCAATGGAAAGTAGATATCAAGGAAGAATATGTAAATGAAATGACAGAATTGAATTGAATTGCTATGTACTTATTTTGTATATTGATCTCATCTTTCATGATTTTGATTTAATGTCAAAACGAACAATGCGTGAATGAAAAATGGAAATAATAAAGAAATTAACACTGCAACACCTTGTTATATTTTTGTCATTCATTTTTGTAATAGGGTCAGATTATATCACAATTTTTTAATATTGTAGAATATTTTCTATAAAGAAAAATTGATTTAATAAAATAATGTTAACCTTTTGTAATTTGTACACTTAATGTCTAACAAGTCTGGAAAAATTAGATCTGCAAATGATTCCTTATTTCTTTTCACACACAGTTCATTCATCCTTCAGAAAGTAATACTATTTATGTTCAGTAGTACACAAATTTCTTGAAATCTATATCAGTAATGCTTTGCATTTCTCCTTACCTCATTGAACATTCCATAGTTTTGTCTTAGATTATTTAATGAATTTTAAAAATGGTTCTCCACTTTTGCAAAACTATAAATATCAGTTATACATTTTTGCAGCATGTGTTATTAACATGTACATCCTGAAATATTAATAAAAAGTAAATAAGTAATAGTTTCAAGTTTTCTATTTCAAATGTGAAGATCTTTATTTTATTTCTTCAATAGAATGTGTAAAACTTACTCCCACCAGTAAACAAGTTCAATTCAAGTTTTTTATTGACTTGCAATTCAAAATTAGGAGAAATAATTGAATAGTAATCAAATGTATGAACCAATTTAAATATTCCCTTTTCAATTTGCAGTCTTCTGCTATTTCTTGCTTTACAAATTACATTAATGGGTATGTAATTCAATCAATGTGTTCATCAACAATTGTGTTTTTCAACAGTATAACTGTCAGAGCCAATTTAAAATAGAGGCTCATGTGGCACATTCCAGAAGCCTCATGCTTTCGTAATTTTTTATAAATATTACTGAAACTTAGATCATGAAAAAAAAAAAAAAAAAAAAAAAAAAGAATGTAGTTTATTCCATTTGCTCAAAGGCAAACTTTACAACACACACTGTACTTTACTTAGATCAATATCATAATATAAGCTATTACAAAACAAGTATTGTGAATTCATAGCCCACTGTTAAACACAAATTAACCTTTGTTTAGAGCCGAAGTGGCATCTGCTCATGGAGGCCATCACTTGTATACAGAATGGCATTGGTTAGAAATAGTGCAGTCTTAAAAAGTGTCCATCAATGACATAAATTCAGACATGCTTTCTGTTTGGTTATATAGAGATTATAATATATTACTATTTATGTTGTAAGTGATGAATGTTTTAAAAACAGACCTCTACAATAAAATTGTTAAAATATTAATTTTCATTGCAGATAATAATTTCTAGTTTACACAAGGCAAATTTTGTAATATATTTCCTCTTAATCTCCAATTTTACTGATTCAGGAAAATGAGCTTATTTGAAGTTAGTTTTCGTTATTCTCCCTCTCCCACTTTCTCTAATTCAGTTTTTCACCTGACATTTTAATTTTGATAAATATATACAATAAACCCTTATTAACATGAATTCCAAGGGATCAAAATAATTGGTTATTATTTTATAAAAATTCATGTTATCAGATTATGGCACATTTCTGTATTACTATTTTTCCTTTCCAGAACTCAAACTCTGTTCATGTTATGACAAAATTAGTGTTAAGCAAATTCATGCTAACAAGGTTTTACTGTAATCATGAGGAGCCCTGCTTTATAGGTCCATGGGCAACACAGAACCTTCAATCAGCCAGGGAAACTGCACTTAAAAGATATTAATAATATGATGTAAATGATTTTAAGATATTAATAATATGATGTAAATGATTTTAATTTTCTTATATTTGTGAAATAATAATTGAAAAAAGGTGAATATATAGTGCTCACAATATTTTACTATACAAGTTGACAAATCTGACATGACATGATACAATATTTATGTCCAATGGCTCTCACACAACAAGGATTTTTCTTGGTGGGATCAAATACAAAAGAAGAGTGTGATAGACTGTCTTCTCATAAATAAATATGCATTTATGCTTAATTTAAAAGTAATTTTTATGGGTTTACAACTAGTTATTTATAATTTATGCAAATGAATAGAGAATCATTTTTATTATTACTGAAAATATACAGTCCCATTTTAAAGGTATTGCCCTTATTAAGAAGTTGTAAAAAGTTTGAGAAAAAAATAACAAAAAATATGGGTTAAATTAAAGTTATTTACTTAAAACATTTATAAGAATAGAATTAACAAAACTATTTTAATTTACGTCAGACAGTAGTTATACAAACAATTCAATGTTGATTTTGGGTATCTATATTGAACCTACAGGAAATACAAATAAAACTGCGTAATGTATTTTTTAATTGTGTACTTATAATAATTTGACAAATTAATGTACCATTACTTAAAAATTATCAGCAAAGATTATAAATAATTAAAAATTTTCTGAGTAGTAAAAACTATAAAAATATGAATTGTTACAATCAGTTGTGGGGGAGGGGACCAGGGCTAAAGAAACATGTGGTAGTGATGCATGGTGGCAACTTGATGCACCATTGTATGAAACATGATACAATATAAGAAGCATGGTATGACATGTGATATGTCTGAAATTACATGATTAGAGCCTATTTAAGAGTTACTCTGGCTCTAGGCTTGATTACAATGAGCCCCCAATTTTTAATATTTCTTTTATTTACACCAAACTATGATATTAAAGAAAAAATTAAATAAGCCCAAATAAATTGTCTCAGCCTAATGCATTTTGGTGGATTACATTTACAATACTATTTATTTTGTTTTAATTATTACTGTTAATCACTAAAAACTTTATAATATAAAAAAAAATTCAAACTTTTTCAAATATGTAAGGGCCCCTTCCAAATTGTACATGGGCTGTAAATCTGAGCGTAGTGGTCCTATTGGTTCAGTCGACATTAAACATGGCGCTTTAATGTATGACATGACATGTGATGTGATGTAATGTGGTAGTGCTGGATCCAGAAAATATTTCAGGGAGGTGATAATTTCAGTTCAAACCCCATAAATATTTTTAAAATAGTCAAACCTCGATATCTCGAAGTCCCTCAGCAAAGAACTTCTTTGGCTAACCAAAAATTGAAGTTATAAAAAAATTATTTTAGAAAGCCACTAGTAAAAGCAGTTACTTTTAGGGCATAAACAATGAGCTAAATGTGAGACAATGCTCAAATGTTCAGGTAAAATGTTGAATGCAAACAAAATACCGCATCATGAGACTTCATCAGCTACTACAGATCTCAATGCAAGAAAGTACCCAATTAAGTGATTTGTATACTTGAATTTTAAAAAAAGGAAAGTCAGTAAGTCTGTCAAAAAATTATGTATGGTACTTAGTAAAAGTGATTTTACCACTATCAAAAATAACTGTTAAATATGAACTATTTTGACTTGAAGGCTTTTCTTTTTCTTTCCCCCTTTTTTTCTTGTTTTCTTTTTTCTTTTCTTTTTTCTTCTTCTTTTTTTCTTTTTCCTTTCTTATGCAAAACATGGTAACTTGACTGCATGACAAATTTTGTCTTTCAAAATTGTAGAGAAGAAAATGGTGTGGTGTCTGCACAGTCAGGTAAGAGATTACATGGGGGATTCTGTCTTTCAAAATTGTAGAGAATATACTTTTCGTAAGATACAAAATTAATCTCCAATAATGTTCTTCTTTTTCACTTCTTTCTCACCTTCACAAATAATTTAAAATGTTTTACTTAGCCTTGATGTTTTTTCACGTTTGGCAGAGTGCATTGAGAATTAAACTTACTCGTCCCTTACAAACTCAGTCGGATAGCGACTTAAAAGGCAATATATTTGACGGATCAGGTCACTTTTTTAATTTAGAAAATGTGAACAAATCTGCAGACGACAGAGTTCCCATTCATGAATTTGGCTTCCCTAATATTGGGTGACGAAAGGCGTTTTTTTCACCAGGGCTTGTCCATCTGCATTTCGCGCGCTTCCCCTCCCCTTCTTTGCCAAATCTGAGTGCGCGCTCAATGACAGAGCAATGTCGACCATTCGGTCTCGAAGTAGGGACACATCTACGATACGCTGTTCCGATCGCGTCACATGCCTGACCACGCAGACACTCAACAATGGATCCTTAGATAAAACTGAGCGGTGTCACACCTTCCTAGAGTACTCCTCAGTCATATGTTCCTTCGAGTTATCAAAAAGATTTTCTCTCTAAAGAATTGAATCTTTCAAGTTATTGGGAAATTCACGACATCAAATTTCGAGTTATCGAGAAGACATGACATTGTAATTCTACACACTGCAGTCAGAAATAAAAATTTACTTCGAGATATAAAAAAGTATGTTACCAACGTTCGTGTTATCGAGGTTTGACTAGTATTTTTTTCGTTAGTATGAAAAAAAAAGTTCCGTATGAACCCATGTTGGGAATACTACTTTGGATGTGATGAGATCTATACATGGTAATTAGGTTGAATAAATTGAGTAAAATTACAATGGGGAGGGGAGGCAGAGGCGTATCTACGGTATGGCAAACATGGCACGTACCATGGGCGCCACTCACAAGGGGTTCTATTTAAGTACACGCTAAAACAAATAACAACCCTAATTTGAAGTATTCTGGTAGGGAGGGCTTGCCATGGGCGCCTGAATATAGAGGAGTCACTCTAAGAAGGGACCAATTTGACAGTCGAGAAACCAATGAACGTCATGTAGGGCGACGGCATTTTTTCAAGAGATAGCGATGAAGAATTTGCAAACGAGCTAACAGTAAATGAACGCACTGACAAATTGAGCACATGGCCATAACCTGCAATTGTGTTGCCAGCAGTGGGCAAGGTAATAGCTGTCAAAGTGGGTCCCTTCTTCTAGCAATCTCTCTATACCTAGATCCGCCTCTGGGAGGAAAGGGGGGCGTGGTCCCCGCTGCGGCGCGGAGCGCGTGTGTGAGCGCGGGTGCGCGGGTGTGCAGGGGAGGCGAGCGGGCCGGCGGCGGCGGGGGCGGCGGCGGGGACGGGGGCGTCGTCCTCGTCCTCGTCGTCGGGGGCGTCGTCGCGACGCCGCTTCCGCCGGAAGAAGAAAGGCAGCGTGTCGGAGTCGGAGTCGTCGCCGCCCAGCCCCAAGTGCTCGTCGGCGACGGCGAGCGCCGGCGGCGGCGACTCGGAGGCGTCGGACGGCGGCGGCGGCGGCGGGGGCGGGGCCGGCAGCGGCGGGGGGTCGCTGCCGCCAAGCCCCAAGCCCTGCTCGCTGTGGGGCGGCCCGCGCCGCAAGATCAGCGACTCGCTGCTGGTGCCGGCGCACGCGCGGAGCGCCGCCGCCGCGGCCGCCTCCGCGCGCCTGCGGCCGCAGCACAGCTGCCCCGAGAGCGGCGCGCAGCCCAGGTGGGTGCTGCTGCTGCTGCTGCTTGCGCACGAATCATCGATAATAATAATAATAATAATAATAATAATAATAATAATAATAATAATAATAATAATAATAATAATAATAATAATAATAATAATAATAATAATAATAATAATGCCTTTATTGATATGGCGAGGCTTGGGCCATCAGGCCCGCTCTTCCGCCTAACCACATGTCAGATGCATACAAAGATCAAACGTGTAATATTATATATAAATGTAAAAGATATATTTATGATGCAAGTAGTTTGTAGAAACCAAGTATAATTTAAATGCAGCTTTTAAAAAGATAAATGAAGTATTAAAATCGATTGATTCATTACTAGTGATTCCGGGCGCGTCAGCTGCTAAGGTCCCGTAACTATAGTGCATGCTTTTGGCGCGAGAGGTGGCGGTTATCTTGCCCCGCTGGATGATGAAATCCGGCGTCGACCTACCGTCGACTAGCGGGGTTTTCCCCAACCAGGAATCTCCCACCAGCGGGGCACCGCCCCAGTCGGGACAAGCGGTGGCTCAGTGCATCAACTAATGTCACTGCAGCGCCTCTGACCGGGAGGTCCTAGGTTCGAATCCTGACGGCGGCCGGATTTTCGACACTAGCCTTTCAGATAGGTCGAATTCAGTCGCTGTCTGGAGGAGAAATCTAGCGGCCGGCTGCTCTGATCGGTAGTTTTCCGTGGTTTCTCCGATCAACACCGAGTGAATGCCGGAGCAGTACCCTAACAAACGGGCCATGGAACGCGCACGATCTTTCCTTCCTCTTCTTTGTCCTATCCTCTCCCCTTACACACACACTTACACTAACATGCACTACACTAGCACATATTCTGGGAGACCAGTCGGGAGCTTAGAGCTTGTCCCGGCTGGGGCCGTTCCCCGCAGGTGGGAGAGTCCTGGTCAGGGGGAAACCCCGCTACCCGACGGTAGGTCGACGCCGGATCTCGCCAGACAGCGGGGGAAGATCACCACCATCTCCCGAATGTAAAACATGCACTACACTTACGGAACTAATGACCTAAGGTGTGGACGCGCCCGGAAGCACTAACCAAGCAACCAACCGGTCTCCCGACATGATATGCAACACATTGTGTGGTAGTGTAGTGTATGTAAGTGTATGTGTGTAAGAGGTAATAATAGGACAAGGAATTGGAAGGAAAGATCGCGCGCGGTCTGTGGCCCGTTTGGTGGGGTACTGCTTCGGCATTCACCTGGTATTGATCGGAGAAACCGCGGAAAACTATCAGAGCAGTCGGCCGCTAGAATTCTCCTCCAGTCAGTAATAGTACTCGACCTAGCTATTTGGCTAGAGTAGAAAATTTTGCCACAAACACCCATTAAACACTTTTACTAATATCGAAACTTGAAAACTTTATTGAACTACAATGTTTATCAAAAATAAGAACAAGATATATATTAAAAAGTTCTATCAGTTTTAAATTCAACTTCAAGCTCGCGCCTGCATTATTCTGCGCTGCACACGGCAGATTGATTGAGATTATTGTCGTGACGTCAGCATAAACCGTTTTGGAGCGAACAGGAAGTTATGCTATTTGAGAATAATAATAGATTGGTTCTGAGAACGACTGTTCTCAAAAATTTCTATGACTCTCTATGAACGGAAGAACCACTCGGTCATCGGAGAGATCGACTGTGTGTGACGCACGGTCAACTGAGGAATCGATAGAAAAGTCGGAAGGCGGGGGACTTTTAGATCTTAAACGATAACATCGCTATATTTTTTGAAAGTTTGTACTTTAATAAAATTGATCGAAGAAGATATATTAGTGATATGTAGATAAAATTTAATATTATATTTATGATAAACATTTAAAAGTTTAAAATTTCTAATATTTATCCATTTTATTGTATAATAATAAAAATTAATAATATGTTTACATTGGTATCATATAATAATAATATATTTATATAATATTTATATTGGTATCATGCATGGTCCCGTGCCTCATATGGCCTTAAGACGCCATTAGGGTTTCAGAGAGAAGAAATCGATATCAAGAGAATTCTATTTCAAATCATCTTCGTATATAGTGCTACTAAATGACTCTTTTAATATTGAATGTACTTAATACTGTAATAGCATTATCTTTAGTCATTTAAAAAATGTCCTTTGTAAGTTCCTTTCGGTTCGTGATAAATGAAGGAAACTGATGTCTGTTTCACACTGACGAAGATAAGGCTGTTTCAGCGTATTAAGACCGTTGCGAATCTCTTTAGCCGAGTTATTGATCCGCGTCTATCTTAGGATCGGTATTATCCACAGCAGACATTGGAATATTGGGAAGTCGATTGACTTCCAGGATGCTTAGCAGTCCATGTCCGGAACAGACATGTTTAAAATTCCTACCAAATGTAACGAATCCAAAATGTATAATTTTTTTTAAAAAACCTCCTTAACAACATCCTCTTTGGGTAAAAGAATCTCCTTCATTCCTTACTAGAATCAAAATGTTTCAGATTCTACGAAAGAGTCTGTTTTAGAACAAATAATGCGCGCTCTGTCCCACCCAATTTGTGGAAGACCGCAGAGATAATTATTTATTCCGGTATTAGTTATGTTGCGGATGTTTGATGAAATTCAATTATTTAGAGTACAGTAGGTACCTATCTTTCCTCGCGAACTCTCATAAAATAGGATAACACACGAATTGACTTCTTATGGAAACAAGTAAGATATCACCAGCTCAAGAATACATTCATGTGTACCAACTGGTGAAAAGATGTTAGATTTTTGGTATGAAAAGAGATTCTTTTCTAACTAGCTCTGAGTCCAAACTTCTCTTTTGATAAGATTCCCGAAGTACATTACTCGTACTCGGAACTAATGACCTCAAAGAATCCTCTTCTAATGGAGAATGTCGAATGACTATACATCTGAAGTGCCACATATAATTGCTAACTACGTTGTAGGTAAGCACTGCATCACTTGTATCGTAAACAATAGCTAAATTAGCCAGTTCGTTTATTTTGCATTTTCAGGAATCATTAGTTTCCTTTCTCTCCATCATGATAGGATGACGTAAATGAAGACTAGTGGCAAGGTTCTAAGGTATACCTCTCGACATGTACACATGACGAGAGAAAAGTCTCTGTTAGTGGCAGATGGAGGGCAGGGCAATTCACTACCCCGGTCCAAGTACCATCCCCATCCACTGATGGAACTGAACGACCGGGGCCCACCTGCCCGAGAGTCCCATTTCCCGCGGTTTACGTTTTCCTCTTCGGTGACATTCGCCAGTCCCGGGTCGCAGACGGCCTTATTCCGCTCCTAAGATAAGACGTAGAATGGGTAGTAGAAGTAAGGTATAAAAAGATTATAGGAAGAGTTTACTCCAAGAAGGAACCACTTTGACAACTTCCACTCGGTTGCTGGCAACATGACTAAAGGTAATGTTCATGCGTTTTATTCGTCAATGCGTTCGTTTGCAAGTGGCTTCGACATCAATGCCATCGCCCGGCATGGCGTTCATTTGTTTCCCGCCGATTCAAACCGGTCCCTTCTTAGAGTAACTTCTTTATAGGAGGCTCTGGCTGTAGTGGGCGGAGAAGGAAATGCTCCGACGCCGTGTGGTCTGCTTTACTGTGTGTGTGTTGTGCAGGGGCCGTCCGCCGCTGGCGCACCAGGCGGCCGTTCAGCAGCCACCTCCGCCCCCGGCGCCAACGCTGCCGCCACCCGCCGCCGCCGCCCACGCGTCGGCGCCGCCGTCGCGCCCGCCGCCCAGCCCGCCGCATCCGCCCGACGGCCACGCCGCCCCGCCCCCGCGCGGCCAGGGCTCGCCCGCGCACCACGCCAGCTTCCCGCACCTGCCGCCGGGCTACCACGACTGCCTGAACCAGGTGACGGCCGTGCACCGCGCCATCAGCCAGCTCTTCCAGTCGGCGGCGCACATGGGCCACATGGGCCACGGGGGCCACGCCGGGCACAGGGGCCATGCGGGCCACGCGGGGCGCGTGGGGCACGATGGCGCGGGGGCGGGCCCGTCAGCGCCCCGCCTGCGCGGCGCCGCCAGCCACTCTGGGCTCGTGGGCGACGCGTCTCCCCGCCGCCACCCGCCCCCGCCCCCACCGCCGGCCCCGCCCCCGCCGCCTCGCCCGCCCGCCCCCGCCACCGCCCCGCCGCCGCAGCCCCCACCACCTGCGCCGGCGCCCGCCGCCAACGCCGCCGCCGCCAGCCCGCCTCCGCACCAGCACTCGTGCAAGGAGCTGGAGGAGGCGCGCCGCAAGCTGCAGGCGGCTGAAGAGGTAGTGCGCGTGCAGTAGCACCGGCCCGGGCGCCCGTGGGGGCAGGGACGTGGGCGGGGCCCTGGACCGATGGGGGCGGGGCAGGGCAGCGGGGCACCTGAAGCGAACGCTCGGTCGCGACGGGCCACTGCCGGCAACCAGCGGGAACCCACGAGTTAGAAAGAAGCGGAAGAGAATGGCGAGGCGCCGCAGGGGAGAGCCTGTCCTCTCTCCGGAGAAGGAGCCTGTGTCGATATCATTGACGAGAATGATATCTTCACGCCTATAATAAAGAGCTTCAGAAACGGCGTTCACGGAATCGGTGCGTGATGTAAAATACAGAAAACATAACTTTCGCAATAACAGGGGTTGTTACCAAAGATAATTATTACAAATCACTTGATTCATAATACGCTTTACTAATTATATGAATATTACGTAATATTATATTAATAGTACGTATCAATTAGTCGCTTAGACCAATTAATCAGCCTCTATTTAAATATATTATTATTAATCAAAATGGTCAGCTGTTCGTGTGGTATTGCAGATCACATCCTGCTTATTTATCATCGTTATCTACATCGTCACTTCAGTATTTCTAGACAGCCACCTGTAACGCCCTGAATCAGAAAAGGACCGATGAGCGTGGGTTTCTGAGGTAGGAAGGCTTTTCTCCTAAAATCTGCGCACGCGTACACGAGAACTCTTTTCTAACTTGCTGGCCTCTTGCATGTCTCCTTGTGCGAATCGAAGTTTACGTTTTTAATTGACGTGACCCGTCCGATCGTGTTTTCTACTCGCTACCTCGTCCACGGTGGCCCATGGGCGCGCGGCCGTGCTCCAAAAGGCGGTTGTTTGGCCCGGCTGAGGGTCCTTCCAGAGGAAAATATTTCGTGGTCCCGTGATGGAAAAGAATCCTACGAGAGAGATTAGTAAATGTTTGCTTTGGGATCATCGCTCTCAACCTTTAATCCAAAAGGAAAGGAACGGTTTGGAGATCCTGAAGTTCCGTTAATTTCTCTTCTTTTTTTTCATCTTAGGCAATACGCAATCGTTCTCGGGAAGAAGTTATTTTTTGAATTTCATGTCATAACTCTCTACCCAGAGCCAATAGAGTAAGGTTGGAACATTAGAAGCCTCTCGAGTATCCCAAAGGATAATGAATTCCCATACAGGAATCTTCTTTTTCTCAAATACCGGCATTGCTTTATATATATATATATATATATATATATATATATATATATATATATATATATATATATAAAATGTATGGCGTATATATGACGGAACGGCGTTCCGGTACCTCCCAAATTATTATTAAATTATACTATAAATATTTCTATGAAACTATTATTCTATTAAATTACATACTAACTTAATAGAAATAATTATATATTTATAGTATAGTTTAATAATAATTCGGGAGGTACCGAAATTCCTAACTTCAGTTTACGTAGTACAATGCTTCTTAGTTGGATGAAACGTATAACCCCTTTTTCAAGTTAAACATTTTACAACATAAATAATGCATTATCTTATTTAATTACGAGTCAATAAACCTTTGTATTGTAATATTGAAGTATCAACTCAATATTGTTTCCGTTTTGTTAAGTTATTTTGTTAGGTAAGATTAATTTGTTTTTCGTATTCGGTTGGCACGAAAATTCGCTTCATTGCAGGCACTTTCGAGCAAGCTCTTGGGCACTGTGCTTACATGTTATTCATAAAGAAATGGCATGACAGTTGTGTGGAGTTTGGGGTTGTGACATGGCTCATTATTTAGAAAAATATAAACATTTGAGATGTCGGGGATTTTAGTCAACTTTAACCTTTCAGTGAACTTTCGCTGACGCTCCCTTCCCTCAGTTAATACCACAGTCTATTTATTCTCTTTGAGTCCTTAGACCTTAGCCTCCACTACGTAACACGGTAGTGACTTGTAAGTCCGTTGCAACCGAGCAGTTACTTCTGTCACTTGTGACTCATAAGTATGGGGCGGATTTTGATGACCTAAAACATCGCCAAAAATCATCAAAAATGTTTTTAAAATGCTCTTAAAATGTTTTAAAAATTCCCTAAAAGCAATGAAAATCGACATAAAAAATGTTATTAAAACCAGTTCAAAGGAACAACTCGAGCTTTTGGTTATGATACAGATGTAATCGAGGCTTCTTCCTTTCATTCTAGTGAACTCAGCTTTGGATCTGGACCGTTATTTATCAGAAAATCTCTGCCTTTAGTTACTTCGAAATCGGACGAACTGACAACGGCGCTAATATGCGTCACAAGAACCTTAAATTACATATAACGGATGACATGACAAGTTTTGAGCGAAGAAATCGGATAGGCTACTGAGTAATTCTATAGAGAACATTTGTTGCATCTAGTAAATATTATTTTTAGCAAGAACCATTAAAATGACATTAAAATCGACGAAATCAGCGAAAATGCTTTAAAAATGATGGAAAAGGATAAAATGTCTGATTAGTAGAAGTCGACGAAAAATCCAAACAAAATGCCATATAAAAATGAGTCATTTGCTTTTGTCATAACATAAAATGAATGTCTAAAATACGTTGTTCGAAAGAGAAAAGGAAAATGGCATTTCATTAATATCCGCCCCCTACCCATGAGCCTATGACGGTGTTTTTGTGCCCCCGCTGTCTATCCTTCTATTAATAGGGAGATTTTGGTAGCGTCCTAGGGTTGCGGCTCTTAAGCCCAATACAGAGCTTTCTGCCCCTGGTAAGTAGGCAATCATATCCATACAATATTCGGGCAGTGAAAAGTCTGAGAAGAAATTGAGTATTGATCATGGTGGTTGGGATAGGCCCAAACATGTCTCAACACTAAAGTAAACATTCATGCCCAAGGAGGGAGACCCCATAGACACCTCAACTCGTAGCTTCCGCCGTAACCAATACGCAACAGGACCCAGCAACATTTCAGATATCAATTTCTGCAAAACTGGGCATCCCTAACAGATATGCTCTCATTAAGGTGTGTCATGCAATGACTATTAGCAACCCACATTTTTTTGTACCGCTTCAGACATCGAAGTGGCTTTTGGCAATCTATATATCACATGGGGAGCGCACGATAGAGCACGTCATTGTTTTTCAACACCTTCGCTGCAGACATATTTTCGGGAACTGGTTTTCAAATGAAAACAATTACATTTCCAGGGAGGCCGCATAACACGGACCGCCCGCGATCTATCCTTCATCTTCCTCGTCCTAGCCTCACCCCTTACGCGCGCACGCACACACGCACGCACACACACGCACGCACACACACGCACACACACACATACACGCGCGCTTATTCTCACACGACCATATACAGTCGGGAGCTTCGAGCTTGTTCCGGTGGGGTGATGCCCCGCTAGCCCGCTAGTAAAGCACCTGAATGGAGAAAACCCCGCATGCTAACATGTAGGTCTCGCCATCCAGCGAGGAAGAACACCCCACCTCCCGGGATAAAAATATACCCTACACTTACGAGACTAATGATTATTGCAATGATAAATTATGCAATGATCAACGCACCTGAAGACATGAAATAATCAATCAAGCCTTAGAGCCCCTAAAGGTCTTGTCCAGAAGCAGATATACCGTTGATTTCTTTGCCAGAATTTTAAAAATATTCTAGAAGTAAAAAAATCTATGGACCAATTTGAAAAACAAATTGGCCTAAATTACATCCACATAATAAAACATAGTGGTGTTAATAGATATTTAATCAGATCTTAAAGATGTATCTGACAAAGTTGACTCATTGGCAGCAATTGTCAACAAATATCTGAAACGTTTATATATCTTCGCACAATTTGTATCACATCCCCAAACTCCACAGATCAGTAGTGCAATTTCTTTCTTATCTAAGTCTAATACGTCGTACGACTTTCGAAATAGCACTGAACTTTATTAGTGCAATGAGCTGCAATCACCTTACTACCATATCCTATTCGAGCGCCGCCAGGCAGAACGACGAATGAATTTTCGTTCCAACCCAATAAGTATGCGAAGGAATTCTACAATTTAGAATCCACAAAGAAAAAATAGGATTCGTTCCACCTCTACTCTCAAGCGAACCTTGTGCCTGGTTCACTTTGTGAACCCACGTACTCCCAACCTCTTGCGCCGCGAAGGTGTCTTTCGTCTCTTCGAGGGCCCACCCTTCCCAACGAGCGATCTCTAATGGATACATTTTAAACTGTGTATACTAAGCATTTTCTACGATATTTGACCCAAAGATTTTTCATTTTTGAATGTACCTGTTCCCGTATACTAGATCTGTATGCTCAACATAGATCTGAGTTACGCACAACCTTTATCAGTTTAGTTTAAATAAAAGTTGTATGTGTTATAGTGATGTTGAACGGTGTATATAATATGTGGTGGAAAATTTTCTGAATGGCTGTGTTCTTTACTTTCATGTTATAATCGATAATTGAAGGGAAAATGTGCAACTGCAATGACGTCCTTGGTCTATTCTGCTGCAAAAACTTACCGCACTTATCGTACTTTCCATACCATATGAAATGTTCACTTTGTATGAACGGATCCTCATCATTCTTTACCTATTATATCGTATTTTGTACTCGAGTAATTTTTTATTTCAAGTTACCTTCCCTTCATTCTGGGGCAAATTTAGGAAGATTCAAATTCGTCTCTCTTGTCACATCTATTATTGATGTTGAATACAAGTAGTTTATCGTTACAAGTAGTATCGAAGTAAAAGTGTTTAGTCTGTAATAGGTCTGGATTTATAGACACAGGGTCCAGTATTACGTGCATTAGAATGCCAAATTTCTGAGGAGTAAAATGGAGGTAAAAGTCTGTCACCAACGACTGGTATGCAAAGTAACTAAATGAAAATGTGGCTGCCCCTTAATACAAAGTAATTAGTTTCAAAACATAAACTCTCAACGAAATTTTTTATTGATAAAAAACTCAGGCATTGTATTGGCAAACTCTGCAGTAATGAGCTACAGTTCTGTAGAGGTTTCCTGTAAATTTAGGGGATGGCAAAGACGAAATACCCTAGGGTGACGCGTTACGCTATGTTGTACGTTTCACTAGAAAAAATCTTTATAATCTTTTTACATATACCGACATTACGCCAATGTTTAAATCATATGAATGGGTGCCAGAAAAATGTTGGTACTGCATCTACACTGTCTGGAGCCCCTTGCTGTTGGTGATGCACTTTTTAGCTGCGAAATACAGCGGTGCTCGCCGGGAAGCCTACCCAAGGGTAATCGCGTTTGCATCTATACGTACCAAACTTTCTTGTGTCACGTGGTAACGCAGACACTGGTTTCCTAGTGACGTGCAATAGCAGCAGCTTTTCCAGTGCCGTAATCTGCCATTGTTACCACCAACTCGGGAGAGCGCCGCATTAGCTGAGCGCTTCCGCCAGGCATTTACGACGCCCAGTATCGAAAAATCACATCATTAAAAGTATCTAGTCAGTTTAAATACCAAACTGTAGAATATCAGATGAGTAGGGATGACATCTTATTTTCGGCTTCGATTTCCACGAAGATCATGCTGCGCGTACATGGCAAGAGCAGTCAAGCCCGGTCACGATATCTCTCCATCTGTCAAACACAAAGAATGGTGCAATACATAGTTACGAATCTCGACAGTTCATACGAGTCGTTCTTTAGAGGAGAGCGCTGCTCAAACGTCAGAATCTGGGCGAGGCTGCCCGCGGTGGCTCGCGTACTCATCGCCTTTCTCTAGACTAGAGCCGATCGCGCCCGATGCACTTTGTTTCTACTTGCTTTTCGTGAAGGCTGCTTCCTGATTCGTTACCTTATTATCGCCGTCGGCTTTGGTTGTGATGGTAACTGGAAGTGCTTTTAGCGAATTTTGTTTGCAGAAACGACTTCTAAGGTGTCGATAACAAACGAAAACCGTCAGAAATAGCCTATTTAATTCGAAACGGAAATTAATTATTTTTGTATAAACCTTGAGTGGTCCGCGATACATTTGTAAACAAACATTTATTGTAATCAAATATAATTTGATACGCCACTACTCAGTCTCCCTTCTTTCCGCAAAGCGATCCCTATCGAGTTGACTCAGCAAGCAGCGGGCCACGTCATTGGCCATCCGATAAAGACAGCGCTAGACAAAACATTGCCAAGTTAGCCACCAACCCGAGCAGCACTAGCATTAGGTGCACGGAATACTGCTATAGCATCTGCTTGTTAGGTCACTTTTATGGAAATGAGCCTAAGGTTTCGGTCGATCAATGTGAAGTTCAGGAACATAGGGACAGCTTCATAATGGCAAACTTGTCAGCGCCATTTGCGTCATGATTCACGGTTTGTTCTCTAAGACGGTGTTGTTTTCACGACTGTTTAAAGATTCTGATTACTAATTGCTGTCATTGTTGTAAAAATAAACACGAAATTCACAGATTCTCAAGGCACTCAACATCAGGGCCTGCTTTGTAAGGGACATTGGGGCTCATTACATAGAGGCTAACGCTAATTGAAGTTTTGTGAATGAGAATTTTTCGAGAGGAGAGTGAGAGTTTGACTTCTGAGTTTCTCGTGATCTGTCTCCGTATTATGGTGAATTTGGAGCTTACATTGTCCTTCGTCTTACCGGCCACCCTTCAAACTGAACACATGACGTAGATGCCGTCTGTAAATGGGGAAAGGTTAGATTACTGTCGACCATGCAACATTATCTAAACTTCTTGTCGAGGAAATGCAACTGAAGAAAATGAACTCATTGTGAGATAGTTAACAGCACATTACGTGGGCATGTTCTCCACACTGGTAACTTTGCTAAATTGTTTTCACTCTAAAATTTGGCTAAAAATTTGTATACATCTCATTAAGGCTTATTAATTTCATACCAATGTAGTAATTCTCATGTATATGAGGGATTTGTTTTGAATATCTATGTATTAATACGTGAAAACTGTTCCCAGTTTTAAGCATATTGTGCGCTCAAAAGAGAGAGAGATTTGGCTTTGCCAAAGCATACATGGAGAAGAAATGGACAAAGCAAAAATTAATTTATAATGTGTTTCAAATACATTAAAGTAAATAAAATATACAGGGTGCACATGTAACCGGCAACACTCTGCAGCACACTACTATCGTGCATAACTGGAATACGATGCGTTTTAGAGCCTTAAAAGTTACATTTTCGTGTACTCTAAGAATTCAGGTTTTTGTTTTTCTATTCCCTAATTTACAAAATAATTTTTTAAGATGTTTCATTCCAAACTTAGCGATTAAGAGAAAAACACTCTTCTCTATATTTGTAATTGTGTTCGTGAAACGCATGTTGTTAACAGTATATTTGACTTCTGGAGGACGTTGCTGTGTTGGCGGTTGTGGTCACGAGACGAGTTTCCGTCGTGTGTCTCACCCATGTGGGAGAGAGAATCCAAATGATCCGTCAAATTGGTGCGTCACTGATATTAATTCAAAAATATGCTTAAATAATACAAAAAATAGTCATTGTGTTAAAGCTGATCCTCCACAAAATACTTCATTTTAAACTTTAAATTATCCTATAAGAATTGAATATATTTTGAAAAGTATAGTATTTCAGCATCCTTTACATGCACAAATGTGCGAAATTATCGCACGGGTTCAGCTAGTCCAAATAAATTGAAAAGTAATAAAAAAAATAATAAATAGGATATTGACTTGCGTACCTATGGGGTAAACTTACAAAATTTGAATTTACTGGAAGAATCTTTTGCTTGTGAAGACTACGTGTCAGCGCCATGTGAGGGCGGCGGGGGGCGAAGGCGAGGGCGAACGACCGGAGCAGAGCAGAGCAGAGCAGAGCAGAGCGTCGCGGCGCGGCGCGGCCGGGCGCCCGGCCCAGACGGCGCGGCGCGAGTGACGTCACGTCCCGGAGGACAGGGGCGGGATGGGGGCGGTGGAGCGAGTGGGCGGGAGCATCGATCGGTCGGGCGCGCAACCCCCCAGCCTCTCCACGCGGAAGCGTGTGTGAAGCACAGACGTTCTTTGAGATAAAGTCAGGCGTCGAATTCGCTGTTTCCAAACGCCACTCGAGATTAAATTGTTCGCTTCTAATTGCACCACTATCGCTCATTGCGAAATATTGAGAGGAATATATTCTTATTGTATAAGGACGACTTCACGCCTATTAGTGTACGGTGATTGGTGAGTTTTTAAGAATTTTCATGGCGTTTTAAAAGTATCGATCGTTTCGACTTAAATCAAAATAATATAGAAGAACCATTAAGTTAATGGTCCATGATCGTGGTGAATCAAGACTCCTGAGGTGACACAAATACAATGCGCGGCTATAAAGAGGACGTGTGGGAGCCTGAATGCTGAGACTCAAACTCAGGAGCGAATTCCGAGAGGAAAATAGGATCTCCCCCCTATGGGAACCAAAATTTCATTTTAGTTCCCATATCTTTCATTCGCTGATGTGAAAATATTAGGACTGAAGGGGAGAGGGCACAATATGTGACAATTTGACATACGTCTCAGACTAAATAGTCTAACTATAGAAGATGTTTTAATATACAATTCTGCAAAGTCCGGTAACGGAATCGTGGCGTTATCTCAACGAAATATCAAATATTTATATATTTTTATTTCCGCAATTTTTTTGTCGGTAAATGTAAAATTATTTCACTTAACACTTTCAACTGCCAAAAGACAATCATGAACCGATCGCTCAACATTACGGGGATTTACGTATTTTAGTAATATTGCGATTTTCGTATTCAACGAGTCGAAATATACCGCGTCAATTCATTCCGAGAGCTCGACCGGAAATCCACTATCATCTGCAGATTAGACTTTGGACAGTTTTCCGACCTCCATAGAAATGTTTAATAAACCACCTATATTGCATTCGTAATCGCCCCTTGTTTTGCTTCTGGACATAAATGTAACTTCATTTTCTGTGCACGTCTTCTAGAATTCAGTGGGAAATACAATTATTCAAATTATCGTTTCCATGTTGTCGCGGCAGGAAGTAATAAGAGCCAAAATTTATTGCTTATTTATCTTTGAAAATAGATTTTATTACATGGGAGTTTTTTTGTTGTTTTTTTCTCCCTTTCAAAATTCAAAATTTATTGCTTATTTATCCTTGAAAATAGATTTTATTACATGGGAGTTTTTTTGTTGTTTTTTTCTCCCTTTCAAAATTCAAAATTTAAGTAGTATATGACTTAGTGTAGGGATCACAGAATTTTGAAAATGTGCACACAATTCACTTTTCCCCATAGCACGTCATACGCAGTTTTTAACTGTTTTTTGACGTAAAATAAATAAATAAATAAATAAATAAATCGAGAGTCCTCTAAAAACTTTTTGAAGTCATAGACTGAAATAGCCGAACGCTCCTACATCGTGTCTGGTCTGGTCTGGTTTGACCGGATGATATGCATGTAACCATGTTAGCATCTTCGGTTATTCAGATTACTTCATGCCTGATCTTTTTTCAAGTATCTAAATTAGGAGTTCCAAAAGGGGTCGGTAACAACACCCCAGTGTCAATGAAAATTTGAAGGGGGGTCAACAATGATCAAGAGATCTATAGGTGAATATGAACCGGAGATTGATGAATATAATCAAGATTCCAATGATAAGAAAAAATTAACAAACTTGATAATTGGTTTTTGAGATAAATTAACCCAATATAAAATTACAAATTCGCTACTTTCCTTTGGTAGCCATCCACAGCTAGGCTGTTGTAGTGATCCCCTGAACTAAGGGGTCCTTAAAAGTGACCTGGACGGATACCGGCAAAGAATAAAACAAATTACACTACATGCTCATATTCTCCTTTGCACCAGCCATATTCTTGTCAGTACTTGTTTTGTACCAATTAGTTTTAAAACTCCAAATTTCACGTTTATTGCAGATGAGAACCCCATTTAGACTTTCTGCACTGGGGCACCCGAGAACATAGCTACACAACTGCTTAGGATGTTTAGAACACTCAACAAATAATTAACTATTCACGATAAGAATATCATGGAAGTAAATACTCCCTGAAATGCATACTGGAGAAATTATGTCTATAGCTAAAAAACGCTCAACATTTTGTAACTATTGCACAACAATGAAGATTAGTAACTCAGCTACTTGGAAGCGACTTTGGTTATGAAAATTTAGATCTCTAATAAAATATTGGAGTACCATATCTTTAAGACATTTATATGCAATTCTTTGGGTTATGATTATGTATGCTGCATATTAAAGAGAATAATGTAAGGGGATCAATGGAACAAACAATATTTTTAAAAGGGGTCAATGAAAGAAAAAAGATTGGGAATTCCCGATCTAAATCCACCAACAAAAAATGTTACTGTGTTGCTAAACTAAGTTTCCTTACAACTCTACAATGTTGGGGCTGCAATTTTCAATTTCATTAGTGTGCCTCATCTTCAGGAGGTTCCTTATAAATGAATGCTGTTTGATTACAGCCTATGATAAACTTCTATTTACACTGATAAATATCAACATTAAAAAAAAAATTATAAGGATTTTTTTAAATCTTGACTGGCAAAGTACCTATGGTCTGAGATCCTAACAGGTTCTGAAAGTTTATTTAATCCACATGCAATAATTTTCACATTGAGTTTTTGAAATATTACTGGTTCTTGAAGATGGTCAAGTAGACACATTCCCCAGAAAACAATGAATTAATATTTGTTAGTAATTCAATAATTATTGTGTAATTGCATAGTTGTTAAAACAAAAGTATCAGTGAGAGATTTGACTATATAGGTTGGTCCTGCCCTGGCTGTGCTACCTGATACCGCTGTTGATTCTCAATCAATTAAAAAATGTCTTATCAAGATAACAAAGAGTATTAAGAGACATCTGTGTTCTTAATCTCCCTATAATATTCTTGCATCGCATGCTAATGTCTAGAAAAAAGTCTGCCCCAATCAGAATCTGTGTACTAATTTTGTAGGTCTTCAAAACTTCAGATCCTTTATTCTGAATTGAGAAAGAAAGTGCAATAATTGTTTGATATTGTTTGGACAATTTTAAAATAACATGTCTCTAAAACACTCTTAGCTATTCCCTTAACAATTAGTGAATAAGCTAATTCATCCTTCAGGCTACACATGAACTCCATTTTATTTTTATATTGGTGTATTTACATATACTTCTGACATTTTCACTTTTTTTCATGCTTTTCAAGTTTAAATTTACACGCATAAGTCATCTACATATTAGGTAACCATTTCCTTCAATACACGCCCAGGGTTGAAAGAACCGATAGGGGGCTTCAAAGTAAATAAATGAATAGACACATTTCTGACTCGCTTTAATTTTTTACTATTCAACTCAGTGTTGAATCACATTGTAAGATTTTTTTCTTACGAATATACCTGTGTTTTACTAAATGTTGGATGGCAAGAAGACAGCACAAAAGCTCATGGGACGTCATTGCAGAATGAGTGGAACATACACACAGGTCGCTCCAGGGATAATTCAATGTGTGATTTAAACACAATGAAGAAACACTTCTTTGTTCGTTAGCCTTCAAGGATACTACATTCCATAGTTAAACATGCTCTAGCCATACGAAACAAATTTCATAATTCTTTTTCCACATTTGTTCCTCTAATTGCTTTGAACATGTCTTGGTAGACAATAATTTATTTGTAATAATGAATATCACTTTTCAAGAGAGAGAATATCTTTTACAGTTTCATCTGCAATCCCAGGGAATCAGAGAGGATTGATCTCCCAGAGAAGCATATAAATGAGTCTAAGTACTACCGTTTTATGGCTGAGTCTTCATTGTTACATTGAAGTGAAAAGAGAATAACAGCTATTGCATGTCAAGCAAAAAATCAGATCATGTTTCCTTAAAAGATTATATTTTGTATAACAGATGCTCATTTCACATTTAATTTCAGTTCTTCCATCAAGCATTCCCAGTACTCAAGCTCACAACAAGGAGTCATCTCATACTTTTGCAATTCCTGTGTTTTCAGCCTTTTAGGGACCCTGAGTGAAAACTAATGCTACCTACAATCTGCAGGGAAAATGTGACTTTGGGAACCATTGGTCTTTCTGAGAGCTTTTCAGAACAGCAAAGTGAAATACGTGCATTGTGAAATGCAATATGCAATTTGCCTTTATATCGTCGATAGTTCATGTGTTCTTGAACAATAATTTCTTTTGTTGTAATCATAATTTTAATTTTAAGAATATAATTTTGAATTGAAGAATTCACTTTACCGAATCACGAGATTAGCACCAAAGAATCAAAATTGCACTTATAGTGACTAGCTGTTGATCGGTGTTTATCTTTTTGCCTCTAATTACAATTCTACATCTGAATATATTTGTTATATGTGTTTATTCTACATCATTTGTATATTCTATTTAGAGAGATATATGCATTTTGAATTTTATACTTCATAAAGCACATGAATTGAAATGCATAAAAATAATTTTGAAGCATAAATCTGGGTTCTGATATCATGTTTGTTCTGCAACCTAGAGAGCATAATGTAGTGTAGAACCATTAGTTGACCAGTCTGATGATGGGAGCTCAACAGAAAAGATCACTGCAGACTGAAATAAATGTTAAAGACCCCTCCACATCTCAAACAATATATTTTTATGGCATCTAAAATAAGGATACATGTATTTTCTCACAAATTTCTATTCCCTATGTACCCATTACTTGCATTTTCCTAACTCGCTTTGCTGCTGCCCAGATGCATGTGGTCTATACTCATGAACTAAGATGGGAATTCATTTCCTATTGCTTCACATTTTTTTAACTACTTTGCATGAACTTTTATATATGAAAATAAGTTTTGATTATAATTCCATATTATCATTTTTGCATGTTTTTCTGTCTCTACTATTCAGATGAATAATTCTTTCTCCATTGCTTGTATTCAACTGCTTCTCCAGGTACAGCAACACCTGGAACGTCAGAACCAATTCCTGATGCAACAACTGGAGGCAGCATACAGTGAACTTAATTCACTGAGGGAACATATGGGGGAAGTTCGTCAACACACAGTGGCCTTCATACTTGGCCAAATGGAGACTCTGCATTTGCAAAAAGACACTCATGTTTGACATGGCCTTCGTTTGTTGTGTATGAACTTTCTTTGTTTTTTATCAAATTAGCTGAAACTCTAACTTCGCAATGCTTTTTATCTTAAAATTTCCTGTGACTATTATTATTATTATTTATTTTTGGCTTCTTCATTTTAGTGATTATTCTATGTAGAACCCCTATTTGTTCAATAGCATACTATTACTTTCTAAATCTATGAGCATCTTCCTCCCTGGAATAAAAATTTTCAAAAAGGAATAGAAGCTTACATATAAATTGCATGCTTATGACAAGCAAAACCAACTTTTCCTAACCATAACAGTACTTACTTCAAATACTGAATGCTATGAAATTGCTTGTCATATCTCAATCTCTAATACAACAAATCATCTCTCAACCCCTGCAGGAAGATCTTATGATATCATGAAACATGGAGTAAGTAGCCAAACTATAAGCTTCTTCGTTCAGTCACTAATTGATGTACTTCAAAAATATATTCAGAAAATAGACCTCATTACACATTGACTAAATATCCCTACTTTTTATACATTACTCAATCTTAAAACTAGACCCTGTAACCAAATTTAAGTGCGAATGAATGATATGATTGAAACAATGACACATAAAATATAATTTCTTAATTCTTACCAGTGGCAAGTTTGACTCCTCACACCTGGAAAGAATGTGTAAGCCCTTCCTAAAGCACAAAAATTGTGATAATACTTTCATGTAAAATTATTTTCTGTAAATGGAATTGAAATGTGTAGCAATTTTTACTTAAACCAAATTTGTGTCTAATTAGTGGAAAGACTTTTGTCAATACAATGCTTTAAAAAAGAATGATCAAAATGTGGGCATTTGTGGAGCTGAATTTTTAATGGATATTTAATGCCATTCAACTCAGTTTTAATTTGAGTTGCAAAAAATATAACAAACTTACTAATAGAACAGGGACCAAAAATAAACATATGTAAATTACACAAGCTTCTAAAAGAAAAACTATTGATTTTATGGTGTCATTCAAAGCAGAGAAAGCTATTGATCTGTTACTTCCAATTATGTAATATAAAAAAATTATCATCTCATTATTGTGTTCAGAAAAATTCAATCAACGTAAAAGAATATTGTATGTACTGTACTTGTATGGCACATGTGTAATCGACATGGAACATTGGTAGTTTTTGCATGTGGTTGCTAGACAAGAAGGGTGAAATAGAAAAGCCACTTAGAGGGACCAGCTTCTAAAAGTAGGCAATTTTGCACATAGAACTTAACTTATGAGTTGAAATTTATAGTTACTAAATAAATGTGATAAATGAATGGAATTTCCATAAAATAAATGAAACAATGAATTAACTCTTTCACCTTTAGTTATTATGCCTAGCAGCCACAGACATTTTAGAAAATAAATGTGAAAAAATCCTGATTTTTGCAAAAGGATATATATATATATTTTTTCTGTCCCGTATTTGTACACCCCTTGTCGAAAATATACTGCTTACCTATCAGCTAAAGGGAAGCATATTCGATTGCGATCTCAACTAGTACATACTAAGTACTTCCTTTTTCTGAAACCTATACAACTTGTACTAGTAAATATTCATTACATTATATGTACATCTGATAATAAATATTTTAAAAAGTAATATTTCATTATTTTAGGCATTCATCCTTTCCAGACAAATTTGTCCAACAAACTCATTCTTTATTGAAACTTCAACATTAAATCTTCCCAGAGAAGTAAACAAAAATAATGCAATTTAAACCCTCTTGTTTTACTTCTTTTAACATATATTTTATGAATAAACTATAGGGTTGTTTTTTTTATACTGGAATTACTTTAAAATGTTTTACTACAAAGAAACGGTGAAGTAGGGATGTCAAACTCTTTTTGGGTTTGAGAAATTTTTGTTAAAATATGTAGACATGCTGCATTTTATTATTTAATTAAGTTACTTTAGTCTATTTCAAATTTTAATTACTGAAAAATTGTCTGAATTGTTAAATTTTAGTGATCTCCTAAAAACATTAATTTGTTCTTTTAACGAACTGAACCTTAACTCCATATACTTTCTTAAATTAATTGTAATGGTTAAGTAATATTTTAATGTAGTAACTTCTATCCTAACACTTCAACTTTCTCTTGAAAATCTCTTCATGAAACAATCCCCAAGAGACCCAGAAAAAAAAATTCTTATTTTAATTTCCAAAAATTCAAAAGTTCAATTGCAGAAATGCCATATTCATTTAGAATATTGAGTTCTGTACTTTCAAATATATTAACGAAATGAAACAAAACAAATCAAAAAAGTCTTACAGGTATCAGAATTCAAATTAGAGACCTTCAGTTTACGTCCATGCTTTACTAAATAAGCCTTCTAGAAATGGATGATACATGAAATGTATTTTCAATGTCCTGTTGTCCCATATCTCTCAAACAAAAGACTACTGACACTTTACAAAAAGGATGTGAATGATCTGATATTGAGAAATTGATTAGATTAAAAAAGCTCCAGCTTCAATATTCAAGACGTAGAAAAGATCAGAAAAAACTGAGCTTTTGCAATTTTTTTAAGTTCCAGAAACTTTAATGAAAATTGGACTAATAATAAAACACCTTCAATGATGTAGTTGTAGGAGGCCCAAAAATTTTGAAACTTCAGCGATTTTTTAACATTTTTAAAGTTTCACTGAAAGTCAGACATTAGAGAGTTTGTGGATTCTCAAATCTTAAAGCACTATCGATCTTCTGTGTAATCGCAGTTTAAGTTTCACATCACTTTTGAACACCTGCACATGTGCAAAAGATCGATATTCAGTTCGCTAAGACAGACACAAACACCCTATTGTCATTTTTATAAACATAATTTCCTCTATTAAAGCAAAAAATTTACACAAAAAATTTGGAGCCATTTCTGAGAAAATTTTGAAAATGTCCTATGACCTTCGTGTAAAGTTGCCCATAAAATTAAAAAAACATTTCAAATTTGAGGACCTGCGTGTATCAGCCACATCAATAACAGAAAACTCACTTAGGCACAAGACTTTTGAAAGCACTTTTTCAGTGTAAGGTCCCCTTGAAACATAGATTTTGACTTTACCACATATACAAGTAACTAAAATCCATTCTTTCAGAACCTGGAACCCACAAAACAGGTTGTTCTGTCAAAATAATTCACACTATTTCCTGCAGCATTACATAACTTTCTTGAAATTACATTCACAAGAAATTAAAAACGTAACTTACGTGACACATTGAATAGTAATTGCCAAGATATATAGTTTATTGATATGTGTGAGTCAACACTGTTCATAAAGAATTTTTTTTAGTATTAATTTAGACATTTTGTTTACCTATAAAGATTTGAAGATACTACTTGTGTGTCACATTTTCTGGAAGGATACACAACTACAAAAACACATATTGTAGTCAGCAAGTGGTCTATCGATAGTAGTCAGTTTGACATCCCTAAGGTAAGGGGTGGGAACTTTTAAAAAAGTGCACCATGTTTCAGAATCTCAAACCAGCACAACAAAATCTGCAGTTTTATTAGAACTTGATGGCCCCAGTAGTGTTTAAAAAAAATACTGCCACATACTGAAATGTTATATGTAAAATGATTCTCTATTAAAAACTATTTATAAACATTTTATGTATAAATATTTATTCATTTCATATTACACTTTGCACAGGCTTGACAGGATAAACATGACCAGAAAATGTAAGAAATGAGAATACAATAGAGCAACCATTACAAGAAAGTAATGACTAGTGTAGTAGTTTTGGCTCCTACATTCATTTCCAACACCCTGTCAAACCTATACAACTCACACATACTCTCTTATGTGTATTCTTTAGCTTCAAAAACAAAAATTAACATTTCATTATTTCAGACACTTGTCAAATGATATGACAAGAATATAGTCAAAGCTACATGTAAATATATGTACACTTACTTTATGAACATTATGTATATAGAGTGAAAGGCAAGGCTGTATTCCATAGGCTGCACAAGTTTGCCAATCCCTGAGCAATTTGACACTATTGTATTTCTTTGAGTCCCACTGAGGTTGTATTTCACTTCAAACTGCTCAAATAAACATAAAATCAATTATCTGAATGCACGGAACACATCAGTCTAGCAATATACATGATTCTTTACATTTAACTGTATTTTAAGTGTTGAATATGTACATAATTTTATTAGATCTACAATACTGCTATTCTAGGTTTTCTTGATGCATTAATGAAGAACCACCATTGAATACCAAACCATAGTTCCATTTACATGGCACTTCATATTTAAACAACAGAATTACAAGATTATACACGTTAACAATGAAAAGAAATTTCAAAATCTTCAATTGCACTGAGGCAGTAACTTTCATTTAAAACTGCGTTATCAAAGCACACCAAACTTGTACCAAACATTTCCTCATTCTTCATTATCAAAAATTACCATGACAAACAGGATTCAAATGTAATATGACGAACTAAACTTTAAACCAAGTATTAAACACATTATTTTGATAATTAATGCAAATACCCGAAGATATTAGGCAGACTTCATTTAAAACTACCTAAGATTTGCAAAAATTTCATAACTAAAAGCAAATGAAAAAAGCTGGAAAGAAAGTTTCCAAATCTATATCTAGAAGATAATCCACTTGTTTTGAATTATTTGTTGTAACTTCAATATGAGCTTACACACAAAAAATTAAGATAAAATGCATAAAATTATCAGCCAGTACGGTGTTTCAGTTATCATCCAATCCAAAAAAAGACTGCATTTAAAAGCATATTCTGCTGCTTACACTGCATAAACATGAGGACAAGCACTGCAAATGGTCCAGGACAAAAGCTCAAACCACTTGGCCAGAATACAGCCTCGCGCTGCAGTAGTGGCATAGCTACAGTTGTGCCACCCATTCTTGGAGTGCTCCCATCTACCCCCACCCACGCAAAAAGAAAGAAAAAAATTAATTGGGCCAACCTCTCCCAAACATACTGTTTTGGTCAAACTGCCCCCTTAGTTAAGCCAATGCATTGCAGAAGGCATGCCTGGGAAGCTAGCACAACCACTTGCTGCCAACCACAACAGCGCAGCCTTAGATCAGTTAGGACGATGTGGATGCTATGATCCCCCCACAGCAGCTGCTCTTGGTTTGCATCTGGTCCTCCTCATCCTCCACAACCACAACATTGCGCCGGGTACTCCCAACTCGTCCAAGTGAGCTTACACGTTGTTGGTCAGACTCCTGCGCCTGTGCTCGTTCCATCATGCGTTGGCTTAACTCCAGGAACATTTCTTCAATACCACGATTCATTTTTGCAGATGTATGAAAATGCACTGCTCCCACTGATTTGGCATACCTAAAAATAATTAAATTAGCATTCAACAAATTGATCAGTAACCATGTCACCTTTAACCACAAGTTCTGAGAAATACAACTGATATTTAAATATGAAATACCAACAAATTACAAAACATCTTGCAAGAAAATGCAGCAGTGGTCATTAAAATTTTCCCATTGCAAGATAAATTAAAGGCAGCACAACTTACTCCTCTGCTTCCTCTACTGCAACAGTTCTTTGCTTTTCCAAATCAACTTTATTTCCAGCTATTGTTAGGCATATATCACTACCAAGCATCTTCTTTAATTCCTTCACCCAGTTTTTGACCTACAAACGAACTAGATATGGTTATAAAAATAACTTTTAAGGTTTGAATTTCATATGAAATTGAAACAATATACCTTTTGAAAGGAATCTTCATCTGTTATATCATATACCAAAACAGCTCCATTTGACATCCGATAATATATGGGTCCTAAAGCATGAAATCTTTCTTGTCCAGCAGTATCCCAAATAGAGAGATTCACTCTTTTGCCAGCTATATTTAATTTTTTATTGAGAAACGACGCCTGAAACAATAATTATGTACATCAATTGAAACATCGGTAGCGTTCTTCTACTGGACGAAAAATAAAGATACTAAGTTCTTGACAAACCTGTAATGTTGTTATGTGCTTGTCATTAAATTTGTCTTCAACATATCGCAAAACAACTGACGTCTTCCCTACACAACCTTCTCCCAGCAAAACAACTTTAAAGTTGTATGTCCCCGAACCAGAAGTCCCTCCGGTTACAGTAGCCATTTATACACAAATTTCAGTATTTTATGATTGAAGTATATCGAGTTTAGATTATTTATATGAATTATTATAACTATATCACCTCTTTACATTTTGACATGCGAAAACCTCTCATTTTCGATCAGCTGTTCATAGAAACGAGATAATAGACTTGCAAAGCAATACACGACACCGGCAACTTTCCGATGTCAGTTGATCATTAGTTTTCTTAATATCAGAGTTTATCCAAAAGAAAAATATCAGTTTTTGTGCTCCGTAAATAGATGCAGAGGGGTAAATAATGGTTCAGGCCTAAAGAATAAAATGTGACAATACATATTCGTCTTAAAATATAATAATTTCGTTTTTCTCTGCTACTGTAAGTCTACGCCGTATCCACTCAATGACAACAAATACGGAAGTCTTGATTCACTACGTATAATTTTCAAAAACCTTAACATAATACAAATGACTTAATTGTTGTATAATTTGATAATTTTATTTAAAATATTTAATTTTATGTTTTATTAAATGATTATTAATACTGTTCCTTGGTTGAATATTGTAAATAGTTGAATTTCGCAGCTCTGTTGACGAAGCGTGCGCCATAAATCTGCGCAGTCAAGCTCTTGAATCTTGCCGTCACCTGTGTTGAAAAGGTAAGTTGTTAACAGCATTTCAGTTCTTATTGCGGCTATATTAAACTGATATTTGTGATAAGTAGGTATCTCGAGTGATGCTAACGTTGTTTGCGTGAAATTTTTGTAATTGTCATGGCGAATTATCATCTTATTCGAGTTATATTTGAAGTGAAAAATTCGGCGTCTGAAACGTCTCCATTGTGCGTACATGGAGAAAACGTGAGATTCTGTAAGGGGGTCAAGTCAAATAGTTCGTTTCTGTCTGGTTCTCTGTTAATGTTTATAATTTTGTTTTATCAATGTAAAGATTGAAATTGCTTGCTTCTCTACCGGAAAATCCGGCCATTCCCTGCGTTCAGCGCCAGGCGTCGTTGCTTTGTGCCATGTATAGACCTTAGGTGACACAACCTATTATCTGAGAGATTTTGCAAGTTTCTTGTTGTTTGGTCATGTTTCTTATTGATTTGTGCCTATAAAAGTGTTGTGCACATTGTTGAACCAAATATAGTAAGGTATTAATTGATATATTTCTCGTAAATTGAGTAATGCTAAGTTTGATGGCTACGTACAATTGGACATGAAGGCTCGATTAAATATTGTAAATGATGTAAACGAATATTTCTAGATCATGTTTTGCCGTTGAAAACTCAAATTCATTGCAAGTGAATTGATGGGAACTAGCCTATGAATTAATAAACGTATTAGAAATTTTTTGCTTATCCATTAATGAAATTTGTATTTGTTGATGTAGATTGAAGTTTTTGTGAAATTTTGATGTCACGTTTGTTTCAAATCTTCGTACTTTTATTGCTTCTGTCAAGTTAATACAACTATTAGAGTATTGATATTGTTACGTTTGTTTTTATATACCTGTTTTTGTTTAGCTAGTTGGTATAATTTTGTTCACACTTATTTATGTTGCAAATTATTTATGTAGTGCCTGTTATGTTTGACGCTATAATAGTATGGGAAGCACTGATGTGTAGCAGTGACATATTTGATGCCGTTAACCATCGGTTACTGTTGTGCTGCCATTACATGCATGAATTCCTGACAGCTTAGGTAGTGGATGTACGGCTAAAATCGCCTACATGTTGGGATTTATACTGTAACCCAATAGCTCCCCGAGTCTTGGTAGTTTCTTGTTTGGATATGATCATAAGTCAATGGATGCTAGTCGAACATATTTGATCTTTTGTGTGTATGATCGTTCCTTGAAACGAATGTCCGTAGTGAGTATGGTAGTGGTATTAAGTGGATTTCACGATGCTAAATTTTAGTATGAATCTGTAGCGTTTATTGTTGAGAGAAGTTTGTTATTTACGAAACTGCTCCGAGAAGAACTGCCTGGTCCATGTGGCCATAGTTTTCGCTAGCGCCGGCGGCGGCGGCCGCCGCCGCCAAGTGCCTGGCCACGCCGGCAGAGGCCGTTGGGAGCGCCCGCTCGCACCGGCGTTGCCAGGAGCGGCGGCGGCATAGGGCCCGAGCAGTTGCGTCCCGGGCGCAGATTTGGGGTCTTTGTGGGCCCCGACCAATGACGAGTCGCGATGTGTGGTTTAGTGGGCGAGTGCGAAACGCGGAGGCGTATCGATTCCGCGGACGCCGCGCGAGCTCTTGCGTCCATGCTGCGCCGATCTCATTCGCCCTTTCCTCCACTTTTCTCGTTTTGGATTATATTTTACACAGAAACGTGCCACCAGGTTATTGTTTTTGCTTCAGCCATCGCAAGTTTTATTTGTAGCATTTCAAATATTCTGATTTTTTTTGTCAAAAACGATTTTCACCCTGCGCGCCCCGGCGCGATTTTCTATCGATTTTGAAAAGCTGTGCGTGCGGAAAGACCGTGGGCGCGTGGCGTCGCATCGATCGCGAGCCCCGCTGAATGGAGTCGCCTGAGCACGCGTGCGCGGAGTCGGCGGTGGCGAATAATCCGCGGGCGCGCGCGTGTGCGGGCGACCTGCCGGCCTTGTCCCCGTTCCTGCGCGCGCACGGGGCTCGCAGCCGGACCCTCGCGTCGCCCAGCTCGCCCCGCCTCGCCCCTCCCCGCGCGCGCCGCCGGCAGGAGCGCCGATCGATTCACGCAGCCGCCGGGGGGTGCGAAGCGATGCGGACGGAGAGGGTGCAGCCGGCGTCGCCCAGGAAGGCTCGCGGGACGCGGTTCCTCGGGACGGACAGGCTCCTATTCGAATTGACCAATCTCAGTTCGAAAGCGGTTTACATTGACAGACTACTCGTGTGATTGGTCACTGCTGAAACGCCAGAATGTTGGTTCGATTGGTCAAGCAGAGTACATGAAATGGCAGTAGGTTCGAACTATTGGTTGTATGTCAGCGTTTGATGGGATATAGTTCGTAATGTTTCCGTTTTCGGTAGTAGATGTAGTACAATTGGTTGTACGCTGCGCGGCGCAGCGAGGCGTGGGGGGAGCGGGTGGACGCGCGCAGTCGCGCGGCGGCGCTCGTGCGGGTCACGTGACTGGAGGGAGGGGGGGCGAGAGCTCCGCTCCGGGGGTGACGGCGCCCTTCGGCCTTTCGCCGGGGGTGCCTCGCGCCGTCGATGAATGGCGACCTGGCAACGCAGCCCCAGCGCGGCGCGTCGGGTGGCGGGCGCGATGCATTGATCGCCCCCGCGCCGCCCCGCGCCCCGCAGCTCTCTCGGCGTGAGCATCCGGCGCGGCGACGGGCGAAGGCCGGGCAGGTGGCGTACTCGCGTGCCGTCTACGCCGGTCATCCCTCACTGCCAGGGAGGGCTCTTAAAGTTCTATCCAGACCGAAAGGCGTTTTATATTAAATTCATTACTGATTGAATCGCGAGTTATTCGGTTTATCGAGAACCAATCTTCAAAAGGACTCGTATTGGTCTTGCCTGATCAGTCGTTGCAATGATTATGTCAAAACGCGTAATAGTGGATGACCGGCCGAGTCTCCTTGAAACCATTACGTGGTCACTAAAGTTGTTTAATATGTGATGTAGATTTGAACAAGTTGCGAATTTGGCCCGAAGAGTTCGTCACGTGAGCATCACGTTCGTAAGAAGCCCGAGCGTGGGATGTGTCCCGTTTTTTTCCGCATTGTGGAATCCCGCTACCGCCTCCGCCGGGCGCCCAGAATAGCCGTCGGCCAGACGGCGAGAGCGCAGGCGGCGGCGGCGGCGTCTGGGAGAGCGAAGGCGCGCCGCCGGGGAGACCGGACTGAGAGGCGCATGCGCCGCAGGGCACTTGTCTCCCGCCCCCCCCCCTCCCCCGAAGTTTCCTCCCGCTACTCCTAACCGAAAGACGGCCGCCGTCGGGACCTCCAAATCCAGAGCGCGGCGCGGCAGGAGTTGGGGAAAGGATGCGCGTGAAGGATTCGGAGGTCGAATTAGGCGTTCTGGGCTTTGCGTGAGAAATGTAGGGAGCATTTCGCACAGTCCTCGGTGTGTAGGGTGTGGATTCGGAAGCTGCATGGTACATTCATCCTCTCTTGAGAGGAGCCAGTATTACACTTCACATTTCGATTTATCTATCCAGTATTGCAAATTATATGCATGTCAACATTCGAGTTATTGAAATGTCGCGTAGTAGATTACATTTCGGACACCTTTTAGCTGACGCCTCTCGCTCCCCCATCCCTGCTGTGGGGTCGTGGAGCTTCAGGTGACCACTGCGAGCGGGGAGCACATAGCGCGCCGTGGGAGTGCGGAGTAGAAGCCGGCCGGAGGAAGGGGAAGGGAGGGGGCTGCTACCTGGGCGCTGCGTCTGGCGCGCGCGGCCTTCAGAAATGGTGGAGGAGGAGAAGGGGGGAGCAGGGTCTGCCCGAGGAATGCGCCGTTGAGCCGGATTCACGCCTGTGCAGGGCGGCCAGCCCCAGCAGAGCCTCGCAGGCGAATGCTCTCTGCCACAACAACCGAAGGGGCTCAGCTCCTGACTCCGGGTTATAACATACTCTCTCTCCTGTTATTTACGCACTTACAATGCAATTTAATGCACTTACAATATATACGTAATATTTTGGCGGAGTAAAGCGTAATTGAGGAATCGTATCGCTCGAGTTTCTTTTGGGTTCTTTAAGGAATTAAATTAACTTAGAGATGGTGACCATTTGATGTCGAAATACATTTTCAACGTTTGTCCATGCAGATAGTTTTAAAATCATAAAAATAGTAACTAGCATAGTAACGTCTGTAGAAGTAAAGTGCTTTCAACATGTAATTAGCAAAATGCTCATGAGAAGAAGCTCGTTGCTTCACTAGGCAACCTATTCGAGGCACTTATCCTCAATCAACGTTTTGAAGATTGTAGAACGAACCACTGTCTCCGGGCAGTTTTATTCGTGTAGCAACATAACGCAACGTTTTCTCACTTCTCGCAGCTTGTGAAAGCATCAGCTGCTGCAAATTCTTTGGGGTGGTTTTAGTGATTGTAATTGTGTATTTGTTTCGTAATTTCGTTCGTTTCGTCAAGACTTTTTCCTCTGTTTCGAGAGGAAGAGATAGAGGCGAGGGAACATCGTTAAAGAGAAAGTTAAGATGAAAATAGACTAGTAGGAACCATTTGAAAACATGGTGGGAGAGGAGCGTGCTAAGTCGGGATCTTATCACTGGAAGCTCGGGCATTGGGTGACGTGGATGGGGTTATTTTAGGTACTAGCGACTTTTCGGCTCTCCGGTAACCCAGCGGGGAAGGGGAAGCCGACTTAAGCACTTCTCCTTTTGGTTGCCGTCGCAATTAGAATTGTGTGGCAAAGGAAACGAGAAAAAGCATAAAAACTTTCTTTAGAATAAATTTGAATCGTAACTGTTCAAGCGTTAATTCGGCAATTTTTCATATTTATTCCCTGGAGGGCGTTCGAAAGAGGAAACGTATGTCGCAGTCAATATATGGCCAACATTACTGATTTAACTTGGGTTTTCTGTATATTCATATTCTATTCTGATCGAATCACTAAATAATTACTACATTCAAATAATGAAATACCGCAATTTATTATTCTTTTGCGAAAATATGGAGCTATCAATAATACACGCATCGTGTTGTCACATTAATGCGACCACGCGGGGTTTGTTTTCAGAAGATAAGTATTAACTCGTGTAGAACATTGCCATTATCTTATACATACTTTTGTGTAAGAAACATTTTTCATTTGAGGTGGTGTGTGTGTGGGCGTTGTTGGTTTTCATTCGTGTTAAAGAAAAACTTCGAATTGTTGAAAATTCATAAAAATTTATTTTGTGTGAACGTTATTTGGAATTAAAATAACAAAAATAGGTATCAGTTTTTGACTAATCAGCATTAATGAATTTTTTATACGGATACTTGAAATAGATTTGAGTACCGGTCAGTGAACATCCGATTCAGTGATTTGGAAGCCAGGTCTGTGGCACAGCAGCAGAAATTTCCATCGTGTATCTGGCCTGCTGTTATCATCTCCTTGCCGTCCTTTTTGTTGGAGAAGAGCCGGCAACAGTGGCTGTGACGTGAGTCGCGGGGGAGGGTATGTTACCCAGTAGGGCCTTGGAAAACGCGACTCTGCCGTTGGAACTTGAATAGGATGAACGTAAAGTTGCGTTAGTCACACAGGTTGTTTAGATTTTCAAATTCTTCGAGCAATTGGATGTAATATTGTCGATAAAGTTGTGAAGAAAAATTGTTTTCGGAGGATTTTATGAAAAGGGAAACGAGAAAAAATGCCATAATTTCGTACACATAAAAGAGAAAATAATTACTGCCGCCCCCACAATTTTTCTAGTTTGTGGTTGCCATGCAGTTGAACTGCATCAGAGTTCAACGCACTCGTATGATAGCCTGAGGATTTGATAAAATTTTCGCTCATTGCTAAAATAAGCAAACATTTTGTTATGTTATTTTTTACAAGCTCAGGTTTCTGGCAATGTGTCTAAAGAGTTCATACAATTTTTTTCAAATTTTGTTTCTGAATTTCCGTAATTCTGAAACCCCACACACGCACACGCACACTCACACGCACGCGCGCAGGGTTTTAGCCCTTCGCGGCGGAGCTTCGCGCCTGGAAGGCAGGGCGCCGGCGCGGCGCGGCGTTCGCTGGCGGGTGAGGCGCCGCGCCGGCGTAAGCGGATTGCGCAGGGCGATTGCTTCCGCGTTTTTGCCTTGGTGCAGCGGCCGCGGCCGCGAGCTCACTGCCCCACATAGCACTTTTACCGCAACGCTCGCGAGCGCGTGGCGAGGCGCGGAGGAGAGGGGAGTTTGCGTCTGCGGCGCCGCGAACGCGCCGGCGCAAATTTTGCCCCATTACCCCCTCTCTCCTACCTTGCGCCCGCACGCGTCTTCGCCTTGCCGCCACTGCGTTTGAGGGAGGTCGCGGTTGCGACGCCCGCTTGGGGCTAAATTGAAGGAAGGGGAGCAGTTTAACAATGATAGTACCTGTGTGGCGCGTTGGCGGGAATGAACCGGTGCAAAACGGAATGATTGAAGATGCACACACATTTATTTATATATATAATTTTCTTACTGTCCTATTGTATTACCAACGTGCGAAAAAAAAATGGCGATAAAATTTAAGTCAGTTCCTCTCCGGTTATTTTGACTACACACAGCGCAACGAATTAATGATTCAGTAAATTGGGACGTATAATTTAGTTTGTCCTCCCCGTATACTCTAGTGTAACAAAGAAACTTGTGGGTATTCATATGTTTTGTGAGAATCATATTTTTTTAAGCTCGTCTTGAATTCGTTAATATCATTAGTCGGGGGAGGGGGGGGGCGAGAATTCACACTACAGAAATGATCCTGTGAAGTGTGAATATCAGAAGTAGAGGAATATGAACGTATCTACTCGATCAGAAATCTGAAGTGTGGTGCGTTGGAATGGTTGTATGGTGGCCGTGTATATTCCGCCCCGTGCGGGGGCCCCGCCCGAACCGGTTCTCGCGGTCCTGCTGCGGCCGCGCTGCGCCGCTCCATCTCGCCCACGGCCGCCGCACGCCGCGCGCCACCAGAGCCAGCGGCGATGCTGCGTTGCCCTCTGCCTCTCCAGTCGGGCCGAAGTGGCAGAGAATCAGTGCTCGATGTATAAAATTTTTAGGTCCCGGAATGCGCCCCAAATTAATCAATTTAATGGAAATGGTGATATATTTACGATATGATTTAATCATTATTTCTGCGATATCGGAACGTTCCGTCGCATTCCGCCAAAAATGAAACCCTACGGAGAATCTTCGTGAGAACAAACGTGGCGTAGATTACTTGTAGCGAGGGCGGGTATTCGAGGAAAAAGGAAATCCCCCATAAGACGTATTGTTGGCCTGAAAGTGGTCGAGTAATTACTATTCACCCCTGTAGAAGTATTTTTTGTTATAGAAAGTTATGTAATGTAGCAAAAAATGTCGATTTTGGCGGATATACGTTTTAGGGGTCAATATTTCTATTTTGTTCGGATAGGATGATGTGCATTTCTTGAAAATTATGTCACAACATTGTCGGTCACGTGCCAAAGATAAATGAAACATTCTGAAACCTTTCAATCCGTTTCTGACCGTGACCCATTGCTCAATCTTAGACGCGGACCGATTTGGACACGCCTTTCAGTCATAGTTCGGCCATTTTCGAATGCGAATGTTCGGAGGGATTAAAAAGTAGGTGCCTTGTATATTTACCGGGAATCATTATCCGGGGTCTAGTGCACAAGAAGAGCTCGTAAATCACTACGATAACATCCAGAATATAATTTTTGTCTTGCGTGCGTGTAATAACTTTTAGAAGGGCGACAATTCACTCTTACTAAGATGAGGCTACTAAAAAAGATCATTTTACTAAAAGTACTTACTAAGGCTAATCCGAAGATTTGACAATGAAATGGTCTGGGATGCCAACTTGCAAAATGTCACTTTTGGACCCTCGATTTCCCTTTTGCATATACCTTACCCTGTACGCGACCTTACATATACCTTACGTACTGTTACCGACCTTCCTCACTCGGGACAGATAGCGAGGAGTTGGGCGGTTTCAAGCCGCCTGTCGTGGAGAAATCGACGAAATTACTACTTGTGCGCAAACCTTGACCGTTTCTGGCGCTTAGCTTAAGGTCGGTTCGGCGTTGCGTTCACTCTAACGTCTGTTGCGCCGTAAACGCTTTGCCTCGCGAGATCTTTATCGAAGTAGACGGTAGTAAAAAAATCACTGCGATAAGTTTTTTTCTTGGATGCCTGCGTCGAAAGGTATTGGCTTGACAGGCCTCTGAACGAATCAATAGCGCGTAGATTGTCGCAACGCTGAATAAAAATGCCACACATTCTGTCGGGGATGTGATTTTCCTCTTCGTGCGCCCCGTCCCTCTCCTCTCCTGCTCTAGAGTTAAATAGCTAAGGCCTTTTGTAGGAAATATATCACGTAAATTTTCGGGGGGGGGGCATATGTCAACAAATACAATGTAAAGGCGGATCCTCACAGAAGACTTCACACGCGAGTACCAGTCGACAGACCGGTCACAGAACCTCGTTTAGTGAGCATGGGTTCTTCCTATTTTCCGCGCCCCACATACTGCGTGAATTCTTAAGGGTTAAAATGAAGTAAATATTCAGCTACTCATGATTAGGCGAGCATTCGCTCGCTACTCTATTGCCGAATGTGTGGAGTTGCCCTAACGAAAAGATCGGTTTCTGAATTTTGTGTACCGCTGCTCCGTTGTTGGAATGGCCAAATGGGCTTATTTCCGCTTTTGTTGGCTAGTTGTGTACCATCCATGACAGCATGGACGGTGAGTCGCATTCGAAACTTCGGCAAATTCTTTGGGTAGGCAGTCACATTAACTGCGATTGTGGGGAAGGGAATGACACGTTATTTGAATCGTCTATAGATGTCGAATAGAAATGTCGAATTAAGAAAAAAATGGATGTTACGATTCAGGGTTGCAATAAGTTCACATTTCTCCATTTGCACTGTAGATGAAACTGGGGGAGACGGGTCCTGGAGCACCATCTGGCCAGGGCATTCTTCCCTACGATGTAGCTCTTCAATGTCCGCCGGGTACATGTCTCAAGACCACTTTTCAGGATCGCTTTCTCCGGTGCACCAGCAACCAAAGCAATGAAACTTCTATGAAGTCGTGGAAAATATTTTAATAAAATAGTTCAGCTATTGTTTACTCCTTTTTCTCTCGTTTTTTGTCGAGTTTTCATTGAGTCCGTTGGCGAATAGTTTCTTCCGTTTGGTTTTTGTACCTTACGCCTGATGTTAAATTCTAGTGTTGCATAGGTGCGTTTACTCCTTCCTAAAGAAAGTTTTTAACAGTGCCAATTTCCAAAAATCGCTCTTTATCATATTTTAAAGAATTACTTTTTGAGGCTGGGAGATTTTGACTTCAGCAGTTCTTGATTTGCTTTTATTCTCATGTCTTGAGTGTAAGTTCATGCTCTTAATCTTAGGGATTTGAAAAAGGTTAAAGAATACCATTGCATTGTTTGGGTGGATACCTGAAGTTGGTTCTAGAGGGTCTCTTGTCACGAGTCGCTTTGTCCCCCGTCCCCCTCGCGGGCCTTATTTTTAAAACTGCAACATTATCACCAAACGCACAACCTTCTGCCTTTATTCACATGCTGTTAAAGTAAATACGACCCATTCAGCAGACGAATTTCATGTAGGTTTTTCGCTCCGCACTAAGCGCCGATTGAATTAAAATTGGTTCTTACAACTGTTGACTTCTCCACGGCGGCGACCGTTGAGGCCGGGGAGCACTTTCTCCTGCCGACTAGCGCGGTGCGTGGGACTGCGGGCTGCTCCGGGGCGCATGCGGAGAACGAAGGCATCGTGCCACTGAACACGTCGACGTTCCTCCTGACAGTGCACAGGTTGTCATTCTATTGCAGCGTCATTTCAACAAGAGGTAGCGCTGCAGCTCAATCGTCTGAATTTTCAGACTTTCTAGCACAGGCGGCAAATGGCTTCGAACTTTTTTAATGGTGTCGTCTGTAACTGATAGTTTCTAGAAAACGATTTTACAAATTTTATTTTTTCTGTGAGACAAATATTGTTTTTAGATGTTCTTGGCAGTGTTGTTTGCACTGAAAAGTTCTGGAGACAATTTCATTTTCGCGGCGCCCTTCAGTTTGGTCTCGGACGTCAGGTGGTGGGGCTTAGAGGAAGGAACGGAGTAACGCGAGGAAAAGGGGCCCGCCAGAAGTGCATCTCGCAGTGAAAAGTCACCCAAGCAAGCTTTCCGCTTGGGGTGTTCGCGTCCGTGGACCCGGCCTGCTTTTTTCCGGCGGCGCCCCAAGTTCACGGGGCCACGGCCAGCGGGGGGTGGGGTCTGGGGTGGAGGGTTCCGCCGCCTCCCGACCTCGCCACGCGACGGCCCTCGACCCCGGCGGCGGCGGCGTCCGCCTCGTGCTCGAACACGCGACCGGCGCATGCGCGCGGCGCAGTGGAACGCCGCAACGCGTGGGGCATTGGCCCCGGGATCGATCACTTGTCGGAATGAAATAAATACTTCATAAAACGTGGAGGCGGCACTATGGAATTACGGCAGTGTCCCGCGGACACCACTGTTCCTGGTGAACCGGGTCATTGGTTCACGTGTGGGACTTCGCGCATGTATCCCGTAATTGCGGCGAGGTCGTATCGCATTCCAAGCAAGGACATGTGCCGCGTTACGGGGGCGGCGTGTCGCGTCGCGTCGCGTGCTAGTCGCTCTCCGCTCCGCCCCTTCCCCCGCCCCTCCCTCACCGTCGCTCGCGCAGCGAACGCTTCCCCCTCCTCGGCTCTTTTTTTGCCAGCGCGCCCGTCAATGGCGGGCGGCGGCGCGCGTGGAATCTGCGGGGAAACTAGGCCAAACGCGCGCGCCTCGCTCGCGAGGGCCGGAAATACCGTCTGCAAGAAGCCTTGCGGGGTAGTTCATCATGGACACGATTGGAGTCCCCGGATTTTGTGGGTGTTGGTGATGGGGTGTTCCGTCTGACGTTGCAACACGCTCTGGGACGTGGGCGGGGCGCGTCTGAGCAACTGCGGGTTCGAGACCCGTCATTCAGCGCACGCTATTTCTGGTGAGCGGAGTGGCGGCGGCGGCTCTGGGAATGGCGTTGCGTGGCCCCGCGCGGCTGATTGCGGTTCCTCGCGTCCGGCGTTCTCGTAAGTTCGTTTCATTCCAGCTATCTACAATTGATAGGGGCAGGTGGAAAAGCATTGACGTGGCATTTCCCGGAAAACAGTAGTGTTGGGAAAGTTTGCATTTATTGAAATATGAAATTATCTTTAACATGAACTTATTTCTACAAAGAATCCCCTTCCCTACGTGTCAATTGTACATGGGTGTCTGTATGTGGATGACTTTACTCAACGAAGTACGTGAGTGCCTAGCATTTTTGGCGCACTTATTTTGGTTTTTTACTAACTTGGATCTCTCATAAACTTCCTGGCAGAAGTAAAAAGGTGATATTAGCAAATCTTGTATTGTGATTTTGACTTCGTAATTCAAATCGTTCTTGTAGAGTGACATCTAAGCCTACTCATAACGGGTGATCAAGACAACTTCTGCGCTTAAATATAGCTGTTAGTATTTCTCATGTTGCTCTAGCAAAAGTAACAAGTGAGGTTGGTCATCGTGGATAAGGACGCGCATCCCCAAACCAACATTTCCGTAAACGAAAAGACTCCACCGTGCGAAGTTAAAGAGGAAAAACTCGCTTGTGCCACGTGGTAGTGTCGTTGGACCACCTATCGACACTCGGTCTATGTGAAACTCGTGTTCCGGGGGGGGGGGGACAAAGGTGGTGCCAGCTGCTAGCATTGCAGCTGACACAGGGACTTCCCCCTCGCGTGCTGTTTGCAACACGTGGCACTGCTCCTTCCCCCTTGTCCCCTACCGTCGCGGCAGCCGGGACTCCGCCCTAGTCACCAAAGAGGGAGCAGCAAGCATATCATGCTAAATTTCAATCTGGTTTGGTGAAGGAATATTATTTATATTATCGTTGCTGTGATATAGGCAGTGAATAACAATTCCTTCTGAAATTTAATCAACAAACCATAGGGAGTCTCATATTAAAGATACTGTAATTGAACGGGTTGCAAAGAACGTATTAAACCGACAAATTATGTACAACATATTGCTAAATTTTAAAAAAACTGTTTCGATTTTTAGATCTTATTTCTGCAAGTTAAGTGAATTTTTAGACGCAGATACTTCTAAGCAAAACTTACTTACTAAATGTTCAGGAAATGAAAGTTTGTCGGAGACGATTTTTGTGTACTGTTCGCGCTAGTTCAATTATGGATGGATAACTGTCTTTAACAGAATGAAAAGCAGGGGGGGCAGACAGGACTGAACCCGACATTCGGGAGGAGAAGGAAGGCGGGCACATCAGCCACTGTAAAGTAAAGTACCCCAGTTGACGCGGTTCTCAAGTCTAGCGCTGTGTGCGCGGTGGGTAGGGGAGGGGGACTGGGTACCTGGCCGCCTGCCTCCTTCTCTGAGTTGCGGCACGTGGCGGTGACTGCGGGAGGGGGCGCGGCGAGTGCACGTGGTGGGGAGAAGGCCTCCCCTCCCCTCGCCGCGCGCACTTTCCCGTGTTTACGTGCCGGCGGGGAAAGTGAAGTAATCCTGCAGTAATTGGAAACCACGGGCGCCGGGGATCCCTCCAGCAGAGGTGACGAGCGGAATGAGCACGGCGTCGGCTTCGAGCTGAATGAATACCGACGCTAGCTGTGGAACGGTCCTTGCCTTTATGCTTATGAAAACAGTGCACTTGCTGAGCTTTTCTTTTATGCTGGAAATATGGATAGAATTTTAAACAAGACTATTTTAGTGCCAGATATTTAATAATAGATTTTTAGACTGGTCCGTCGGAGGCTGGCTTCCGTACTTTCCCATGCTGCTGAAGATTACTTTACAAAATTCTATGATAATAACAGTGTTAATGTAATGCTAGGCAGAAATGTGAAATAAAACGAGCGAAGGTTTTTTTGTTTTGTCGTTTGTTTTTATTTGAATAAACGCAAGCGACCAAATACCCCAGTCGTGAACGAGAAGGAAGAATTGGATTAAAGCTAATTTTGGTTTTGCTCTAAATTTACCCTGCCCCGCCTAAGCAGTGCCGTGTGTTGCCCAAGCCCCAGGCAGTGGCGAGAGAGCGGAAGCGGCGGCGCGTTTCCCTTCCGAGATCGCCTCTGCCGGCCCGCTCGTCTGCGCCCGGGCCGTGGCCGGGCTGCCAGATCCGCGTCGCCGCGCCCATGCCGTTATGCGGACAGTCTGGCGCTGCGCACCCACGGTCAGGGACGAGGTCAGCCAGGCTGTGCCCATGGGCGTTGCCTTTCCTAGGTTGTTTTTTAAGACACAGCCGTTGGGAAGGTATTTCGTTCGAAATTTCCGTGTGGTAGTCACAACTTTGGTTCGACCCCGCGCCTCTGAATATGACAGAGTATTGTAATATTTAGATTGAATTCATATTTTGCTATTAATCCTGCTAAATTCCTGTTTGTTTTTATCGCATTTTAACATCTTTGCTTCGAATATAATTTGAATAATCTGTTGTGATGTTAAGGTGTTATCCTAATGGGAGCATGGTGGGAAATATACTGTTTTTTCTGTAGATAGTGTGGAGTGCCTTTTGCAATTGTATTAGAATTTGACATGATAATGTACTTAATGTTTTTTTCAAATTCTATTTTTTCACTTCTACTTTGCTTGAAAATATTCTGTTCGAAAATATTTTCATTTTATTTTGTTCGGTTTTTTATTTTTATTTATTGTTGTCGGGTTCTTTTATATTTTACTCTCGAACGCTGTTATTTTTAAAAAGATCAGTAAATCAAATTACCCTAATAAGTGGTTATTCCTTTTTAAATCGAATTGAAACCTCGCTTAATACTAGAATAACACAATACTGCCTGTGATGTCTTAAATAAATAATGTTCGGTTTCAAGAAATGGCCGAATTTTGATGACGTTCTAAGTGCACACGGCTCTGATAACCCGCGCGAAAGTAAACAAATCGTTGTCTTAGAGACAAAGCACCACTGAACTCTTCCCCCGAGGGTTGAGATAGATTTCGTGCAAAGTCACTGTATACAATTGTTCAGCACTCGGTACTTAATGGCTCCATCTGTACATTCAAAACTGCTCAAATCAATTAAAAAATCGTTCAAAAAGTTGAAATGGACCAGGACACTCCTTAAAAAGATTAATGAAGAGTTAAACGAAAACGTTAGCTAATCTCAAAATATACTCTGTGGATGTTAATTATCTGTTTACCACAGTCAATTTAAAATAATTTTATTAGGTGACACGTTTCTCAGACAAATGTTTGCATCAGGTACAAATAATAATAATAATAATAATAATAATAATAATAATAATAATAATAATAAATGTACAATTTTCTTTATACAAAATTTATCATTTTAATATTATTTAGAGTTGCACCGTCTAAGAAACGTGCCATTTAATAAAATAAAATTTATTTTGAATTGACTGTCTATAATAAACAGATATTATAAACCATAACATTTGATAGACGGTCACAAATATAACCTGAAATATATTGTATTCCAAAAGACTCGCATCTTTGACATTCTTACGGTTGATCAATTGAAATAGATCCCTTAATTGGTATAGTGCGGTGTATACTTTGTTGTCTTGTAATTTGTTTACTTTGGGGACTTGTGGTACGGTTCGTATCATTTCTGTCCGTCATGTTCGGACGTAAACGGCTTCGCGGAGAGGTCGTCGGGTTTCGTCTGATGTTTCCATGCGGAGATAAGCTATCGGTTGGGGGTAATGAAGTCTGACACTAAGAAGTTAATTTGTGTACTAAGCCTTTTTTTTCTTTCTTTTAAAAAGGGGATCTTGAAATTTTTACTGTGCAAGTAGTCTACATAATATGTTAGCTTATTGATATTCACAAATACTGAGTCACTCTTTCTCCCTTATGAGCGATGTTCTGGTTTCTCTTAAAATTAATTGTTGCAGAGTATATGTTTGCATTATTTTTCTTGGCGACGTTCGAAGATGTTTACACCGTTCGTAGTCTAGTGAGAAGCGTGGCGAAGGTAAGGAGGGGCAAGGACGTGGTCAAGTAGTGGTTGGCGCTATGCGCGCTTTCCCTTTCGCTCGGTGCAAGACCTGTAGTGACGGGGAATGACGCCACAGGGGAGAACTATTTTGTTTTCGCTGCAAGGTGGTGTTGGCATTCCATTCTTCGGCGCCGCCTCCGCCATTGTCACACGGTGGGTCCGATCGCCCCCAAAACCATTCTATCATTGTCGTATTTTCAAGCTAATAAAATAGAACATAATGTACCCTATAATATGAAGATTTCGCTTTATTTTTGTGAGGGGAAAATGTGCACATTCACGTACCAAAATATTCCTCTTGCAATGAGTTCTCGTAATACAAAAACACTTGTCATTCTATTTCCCCGTAAATGTAGTGTAATTAAAATTTGCTATTTATCATACAATGATTTGCCTTTGTTACATCGCTTAAAACTGGGAAAGGTACAATGAAAATTCAAGAGTTTAGTCTCGCAACTGTGAGCTGCGTGTCGCGAAGTACATATCGCTGCGTGTGGTGCGAGTTGGGCCCAGTGTAGTTGGGTTGGCGCCGCGCGTCGCGTCGTCTGCCAGGCCAGGCCGGGGCGTTGGCCGCGCGTGGAGGGGGGCGGGGCGTGGCGCGGCGGGGTGGGGCGGGGGCGGCGAGCCCGTTGGCCATTGGCGGCCGCCGCCGGAGCAATCGCCTTGGTTGGAGGCGGCGCGGCTCGCGGCGAGGCCTCGCGTTTGAAACGCGCGACCGTTGCGGCGCCGCGGCGCCTCCTTGCAACGGACCGACTGTTGTCGGATCCTCTCGCCTCATTGGTTAGATGTCTACCTTTTTATATTACCCGCGGCAGTCGAAATTTGTTTGAAATTGCGTGGTGTTCAAAGTACTCAACCAATTTTTGCCAGCTTTGTGAAATGTTTACAATGTTACGTAACACGGCTAACAGATACTTGATTAAGGCAATTATTTCGTAGAAATTGAAGCGGAAGTATTATATTATGATTCACGCACTCAAATTTCAATAATGTTTTTCACCCTCATTCCCTCACTTCCTTGTGGGCGGCACTGGAGATTTCCATAAATAGAAAGACAACTAAATGATGTTTGCGTTGGTGAACATGTGCTTCCGATTTCAACGTGCTTAACGTACTGTCCACAAAGTCATCCACTAATCAACTGTCGTACCGAATAGACGCCTTGGTGAAGTGGCCAGGTCCCGGGAGCGCCTGTGTCCTCGCGCCAACAGGTGGGCGAGGCCCCCGTTCCGAGACGCTGTCGCGGACGGAGGTGGGGTCCTCTCGTGGGGGCAGGCCCCTGCGCGCGCACACACACATACACACTATACCATATATACACACACATTCATACATCACAATGTCATGTGGAATTTCATCTTGGTTGATAACACATGATATTCCATCCTTTGTCGCGTGCCAAGATATAAAATTGGATTTCTGAAGGGGAAAACTTCCTCTCGATTATTTATATTGTAGGATTTTGCGACAGCGCAGATAAAAGGAGGAAAGTGTTGGGGGATTCGATTCAATTTTATTGGGAAAGGAAGATTTAATTAAACATCGCCGACAGATCATGGGATTTATTATTTCATCGAATTGGGCGTTGGTTTCCCTTTCCTGAGTTCGTGGCTTGTGGGCGGTGGATGTGGCCGTGGCAGTGACCACGTGCTCGGGCGCTGCGCGGCCCGTGCGCTGTTAGTGGGTCACCTGCGTCGCCCGGCGCTCCCATCCCCCTCCCCCGGGCGCGGCGCGCCTCCATGGCGCGGGGGCTCGCCCGCACGTAGCGCCCCCCTCCCTTTCGTGCGCTCGCCTCCGCTCTTTCGCTTCGGATAGGAAAGAGCGGGTGGCAGGCCACGCTCTGCAGGCGGGAAAGTGAAAACATGGTATACTCGCCGATTTGAACGCCACTGTTTTGTTCTGGGAGATGCATTCTTTGGACCTTCAGAAGCGGCTTTACGCTGCTGCAATGAGGGAACACGCTAACATTCCACAGCGTCTAGCTGATGTCTCGAACGCCCAGTCGCATTGCAAACTTAACATCAACTTGAAAGAATGGACTACAAGGTTAATGTCAATTAAACCGAATAATTTGTGGTGACTGTAACACGGAGCAGTTTATTTTAAGTCTTGTATGTTATTGATTTACTGAGTAGGACTTAGCATGTCAGAGATACAAAAATTGTATAATTTAGATAAGTGATTCATGTATATTTATATTCAAAACCACTTATGCAAGAGACGTGGAATGTTGTTTATAGAATCATATTGCGATGTACGTATGTAACCATGAAAAATTTTAATCCCTTTCGAGGGGCGGAGATTTTGTGTAACGCAATCCGCAATACGTGTATACCTTACCGATTGCGGGGCGACGCAGGGCAAGGGGCGAGCGGACGGATGAGAAGGAGCAGAAATGTAAGCCTGTATACACATTGCCATCCATTTTACATTGTTGATAGAATTAGTTCCATTTATTTAGTAGAACCTAGTAACTAGATGATTGTGATAAATACCCGGGCAACGCATTTACTTTAGACTAGGTATTCTATGTAAATGGCGGTTTGAAGACTCGGGTGTATTATAACGAATTGTAAACATCTTTCCGACTGAGTGGCTTTTCCTTCGGCTATTTACGTTCATGGAGTGTTTCTTATATAAATAACTTGCGTGATAGCCAACGAAGACAAATCATCACCTGAGGTCGATGACCTCATCAAAGAGAACAACACTGTGGGCGCGTGTGTTTGTTTACAAACTAGAGATGATGAGCGTGTAGGATACACGTGGGCAGCGCTCGACGCAGGCACTGCCCCCACCGCGCACGACACGCGTGGTGACACGCCCGCCGATAACCCGAGCGCCGTAGGGCGTTATCAGCTGCACTGCCTGCTGGGAGGGGGCGATAGCCCGCGCGAATGACGTCGCGGCAAGGTGCACGCGCTGGGGGCCCGGCGGTGGTGGGGCTTATCGCATGGGAAGAGGCAGAGGCGGCGGCGGCGGGGAACGACGCCGGCTCGGTTGCGTAAGCGCCCCCTGCCTCCGCCGGAGTGCCGCGGTCGGGTTATGAATGGAGGCGGAGGCTGCGACGTAGGCGTTTCGCGTTGCTCTCGCCCGTCCCCGGCCCCGCCCCCGCGCGTTCGATCGGTGCGTAGCCGGCACCGCGGGTGCGTACGTGCGCGCCTGCATGGCCGTGGTGGCCGCGTCGCGCCCGCCGGCGAGCCCGGTCGGGCCGCGCCGCGCTGGGTCGGCGAGCCTCCGCCTACCCCGCCACGCGCTCTCGCAGCCTGCACTCGCCTCCGCGTCGCAGACGGTGGCCAAGGGGGGTGGATATCCCCCCGATCATCTGGCGACGGCGGCTGCGAGAGAGGCCCCGTTGCCGAATTTCTCGCGCGCCAGATCGGCGCTCGCCAAGGCCGAGCGTGGCGTTGACTCGAGAGGGTCAATGAATCCCGGGCGGCGGCAACGTCGCGCGCTCCCCGCCTCCGCCTGCGCCGCCGCCGCGCACGCGTCGTGTCAACAAAAGCCACCCAAACATAACGGGGGGCCGCGGCGCAGGCGGTAGAGGCGCTCTGGCCGGCGATTCGGTGCGTCCGCTCGTCCGTCGGCGCGTGTGCGAGCGAGGCAACGCAGAGGGAGGGAGACGGAGAGCCCGAACCGAAGCGAGGCGAGCGGCGTCGAGCGCGAGAGCACCGCCTCCGGCCCGTGCCGTGCCGTGCCGTGCTGTGCGCTGCGCGTGCCGCATCCATGTTGTTTCGGCGACCATGTCGGCGCGTGCACGAGCAGTGTCGACGTTATTGTTGCATCGGAGCGTGCGGCGAGCCGCCTCGACTAACCGGAGCCGCGCCCGCGGCGCGCGCCGCTGTTTGTAGGTCCCCGTGGCGACGCCGGGATCCCTGTGAGGACAGCCCGCCGCTTCACCATGTTTAGCTTCCACAAGCCCAAGGTGTACCGCTCGTCCACCGGCTGCTGCATCTGCAGGGCGAAGTCGAGCAGGTGAGTACCCGATGGCGTCGGCGATGACGCAGTTGCGGAGCCGCGGTAGAAGCCGGCGTCGAGACGATGTGCGGCGGGGCGGCATGACGCAATCGACGGGGGGGGTGCGTCGGTGGCAGAGGACGCCTGAGGGCACACGTCGTTCCCAACGGAGTGACAGCTGCGGGAAAGCGACGGGGCGCTTCGTCCCGACATTTGCTGTCGGGGAAACCTTAGATACCCTTCTCGGCCACGTTTATGATCTTGCCATCCCCCCTACTCCTCATGGAGTTCAATGTGTAGTGAGAGCACACATCCCTTGTCCACGGGCGTCTCTGGTGGGATCACATCCTTTCTCCAATATTTTCAAATACATCCACCTGTTGTTTTTTTTAATTTCCTTGTTTAAAACTTAAGTCACTTTCAGATGATGACACGGAAACATGTGTAATGAAAAATGTTTTGACATGCTTTATTAGTCAAAAGTGGGCAAGGAATTTTTGGAAATGCTCACGATGCCTTACGAACACTCCGCGATTAAAGTGGAGCAGCATCATCAGCATGTTCATTCCAGCCACTGCTTCTGGTACCGCCGCTGCCGTCGTCTTCCCTGCCTGTCGATTTCGAAATTTATCTCAGTGAATTATTGAATTCATCTCTGCCAGAGTAATTTATTAAATACATCACGCACCTTTTAATTTCAATAAATCATTGAAAGATTAATGCATCGAAGGAAGTGTGTAACTTCTGGAATTTGTTGATCCCCCCCCCCCCACACACACACACACATATACACACACACATCTTGACATTTACAGCAATAATATTTTCAGATTTATCAAAATTATTCCAAAGAAATGCAATGAGTAAATTCTGGGAATAGTATTTCATCATTATTGAATATATTATCATCTTCAACCGTTAATAACATACTTTTTTGTTTTATTTTACTTTGATGATATAAGAAATAAACATGCTGTGAAATGGTGGAAGATGCATTAGTAATTCCATTCAATAGGGTTTTTGTTTTCAACCCTTTCCTCGCGTGTCACAGAGTTGACATTTTTAATCTTCCCATTTTGTTTTCAGTTCAAGGTTCACGGATAGCAAAAAATACGAAGATGATTTCATGGACTGCTTCCAACTCCATGAGCGTCGGTCTGGAGAAATATGCAATGCATGTGTCTTGTTGGTTAAAAGGTGGAAGAAACTGCCACCTGGCAGTGAACGCAACTGGCATCATGTGAGTGTACTTATCTTGTATTAGGAGTTAAGAAAAAAGTAATTTTAACTTTTTAAATGTTTTTGGGGGGGTAGTTGACTTTAATCAGACTTGTTGCTTTATTCATCAGGTTGTGGATGCTCGTGCTGGGCCAGGAACAAAGTCACTCACTAAATTCAAATCAAAAAATAAAAAGAAGCTGAAATTGAAACCAACAGATCCAATTCAAAAAGTGGAGAAACTGATAAAGAAGAAGCACATATATCTGAAAAATGATCGTAATGGGCGTGAACAGAGTCCTGGAGAGAACAGCGATGATATGGCTGGTAGGTTTTAAATGTTGCTATACATGTAATTATTACAGCTCAGTTAATTCTATTCTACTTTGGTATTAACTCTCAATTTGCATTTGCAGGAGATGATTTTATGTCTGATATGGGAGGCCATAGTATTCCATCAAGTCCTAATCCTAGTGAATATATTGCTCCCCGTACTGCTGCTGTGAAACAGAGAGTTAAAGCACGGTCTCCGCATCGCCATGAGAAAGGTACCAAGAGACGAATGTCACTCTCGCCGGCTGTTAGCAGCTTCTTGGATATGAGTTACTGGAAAAGGTTAGTACTGAAATGAAGCAGTTATTTTATACAAATGTCACGAGTCAAAAATGAAGTGAGTTGACTGAAAATAACATTCTTTTATTAGTTAAAAATCTCCTTAATGTTTAACAAATGTTTTGGATCAATCCTCTATTATTGATATGTAAGTTTATCTTGAATATTTGTGATTGGTTTGAGATTCAATGGGAGGATTGGACCAGAAATCATTTATGGACTGATCAATTACCTTCTTAAAAGATAAGTTTCTTCTTCTGCAAATCAAATAGTTTCTTGCAACTTTTTGATTAAGTTTGTTAAAACTAGTCGGGTTTGGTGATCTGCTTTTGTTGCATCTCCATTTCAGAAGACCAGATATCACGTCATCAAACTTGTGCATTCATTTCCCCAATTAAATAGCTTTTGACCATTTGCTATACTGGTGCTCTTGAGGATATTTGCCAACTAGATCATTTGTCGAATCACCTACCCTGAGCCAACACCCTGTCCTCATCTGATACTTACATTCTAATTAAAATTCCACCATATTTGAAGTAAACAAAAATTTCATTAAAAATTGACTGAATTTCATGTAGAATTTTAAATTTTTCAAATTTCATCACAAATAAATTTTTGTATTCTAACATTTATTTTTAGTTTCAAGTTGATAATTATCACTATTGTGACAGTGTTCATTTTTCATATACTCTCTCTCCTGTCATTTCCTTTTGTAGTGTTGGAGGGAAACCTAAAAGCAAATGTGTTTTTTTGATGACCCTCATATAATCATTTTTACTTTGTGAAAGTATCCTCAATGTTTGTTCAATTATCCGTGTTTCAAATACTTCCAGTTGCATGTCTTAAACCCAAGTAAAGGATAAACTTACATTGTGATTTTTTGACATCCCTTTGTCCATCTATTTGAAAGACTCAAAGTTTCGTCTTCACAAGCAATTTGGTGTTTTATTAAATACTTCAATTGCTATTTTGGTTTCTGTTATTTCATCAGTAGTTCTGAATTTTAGGTAATAAATGTATACCTTTTTATAGAAAGTTTAGAGACCAAAATAAATAAGTTGCAGATTTTGTTCTTGTCAGTTGATTCAGAATTAGGATGGTTACCGTCTGTTTTGTTTTTTTAACACTCTTAATATCTGCAACCTAATGATTCAGAATCTAACAATTCCAAAAATACTTAGATTATGTAATCATCTGGCATTTTTAGTATAAATGACATGGGTGGCTACTCTCTTGACAGGTGTGTGAGGGGTCAGGGTATTTGTTATTTACTGAAAAATCAGAACTTTACTTTTTGAAGTTAATGCTCCCTGAAAATAAAGTGACAAATTGTTATAGTTGGGGTGGTTTTTACCAGGAAACAGCAAAAACTTGACAAAACTATTGAAAAATTTGCTTTTGAATTCTGATTGAATGCCAGTTGTTGACATTATTATAGATAAAACCCTTAAAACATTTTCAAAAGTTTCTCAAAAATGACTCCGAATTATTAGTTCAAATAGTGAAAAGTGCTGTTAATATTGTAGTTGGAGTCTGGAGGTTCAAGCGTTCAAAGCATTTATTCTGGCTAAAATAAGTGTTCAAAAAGGCACATCAACAATAAACATTTAAAAGAAATTATTGTAAAGCATTAATAATAATTCAAATAAAATAACTTTTTATTCTAATTCTAATATTTGCATCAGTGCCTAAATGGAAGGAAAGTATCTTTTTTTATATGATATCTCATGACCCAGTTATTTTTTATTTTATTTGTTCCCCTCATTCTGTCAAAGATAAATTTTCAGTGTAACACTGAATTTCGATACAATTAAGAAAATGTTTTTACTCTTGATGCGATCTGTGTGAAATGCTATTGTGGACGCCCATTTTAAATCGTGGAATGGCATCAGTAAAAACACTTTTATAGTTTTTGTTCTTCAAACTTCTGAAACTGCCAGCATTGAGAAGGGCCATTGTCATATTCAGAGAGCTTTGTCCTTAAAAAGATTCGGAGGCAATACTCAAAGATATGATGAAATTCCTCATGAATGAACATAGTCAACCAGCAACAAAGAAAGAAATCCAGAAAACTTCAACTGGTATCATTTTGCATTCTCTTACCAATTTTTTAACACTTGGTTCTGGTCCTGGAGTCAAATGCCATTGTGCCTAAGCTTCCAGAAAAAGACATCACATCAGTGCCTTCGTGTTGCTTAGGCTTCGGTTTGACAGGTATGTTTCTGATTTGATTAATATCAGTGCCAGCAGAAGAATAAAAAAAAACAATATAATTGTGTAGGCACCAAAGCTACAATGGGTGGGGAGGCAAAGTCAGAATGAAAATCTTCTCAAACAACTCCAGTCAGTTACATTATTTTTAATGAAAAAACTCTTAAAATCATAACAATAATAAAAAAGATATTATGCCAAACTTCTGGGCTCTAATTACAGTGTTGCTCTAATTTACATAAAAACTTCTGAAATTGCAGAAATTAAATATATTTTGAACATGAATATTAGATCTTTAATTTATGTTGCATCTTCAAAATCAATGGTTTTCATTCATATCCTGAAGTTAAAATGTACTTTTTCACCAATTTAAAAAACAAACTTTCTCAACCTGATAACTTATTTCTCTCTGAATGAACTAATAATTTGAAATTAAAATTTTAAAACTATCAGGCTAGTTAATGTTTTTGAAAATAACTGTAGTAGAAGAAATAATAAAGAGAAGTTGCACAGGAAACTGAACACTCGCCTCTAGTTTTACGTTAGAAAAATAAATTGCATTTAGCAGTTCAATTAAGCAATTTTTTGCCACCATATAATTACAGTACTACAAAGCATTCTGAATTAAAATGTTTCCAATAGGTGTTTTATCCTCTTGGGAAATTCAACACAGCTTTAATAATTGAACCATTGGGCTGAATGTTATTTTAGAATGATGTTAGTCCGTTAGAATATTTGCAAATTATGTGTTTTGTAGAATAATAGTCTATATAATCTCTGTAGCTTGCAGCAATTTTGTATTTCAAAATACTTACCAGAGGTTCTGCTAAATCAGTTCTCGTGAAACAAAAATAAGCATATGGGAGATGAAACAGCAATCCGTCATTATTCATCAAGAGCACAGGTTGGTGACTACACAGAAGATTGCCGTTTCATGTTACTTCTTTTGAAAAACTACAGATTCACATTTTTCAAAAAATGGAAACAGCTCAAAATTGAAGGTTACAAGATACTTATGGATAAAATATTATCTTGAAGATCTTTGTCTTATTCAGACTCAAACGAGCTGCATCAGGAAAACTTGGGAAATGTTCCAAATTTATTAAAAATAACTGGGAACCCCTAAATGTGCCCGAGGGGATCCATCACCACAGACACAGACCCTGAAAAAAAAACATAAAATCCCAAACACCAGAAAAAGGATTTGCTGGGAATGATGCCTTACATTACCAGTCTGTGTGCTGAATTCTATCATTCTACCTGAGCAGTGATTTTCATGGATTAATGGCTGGATTTTTTAAGTAATTTGGAGCATTCGTTTGTAATTTCACTATCTTGGTTTTTTATTTCCGAATGAGGTGCATTATTTTTTTCTGAATTACGGTGTATAGAATTGACATTATAAAATAAGCTTAATGGTGTTTTATTTGATTTCTAATTAAAACTAATAATATGTACCAAATATATCAAATAAAACATGTTCATAGAATAACGTTGCCTGTCTACGAGAAAAATTTTTGAAAGCAAGTAACATGTAGTGTTTCTACTCGACCTGTAAAATTCATAAATTGTTCTGTTATTCAGCCCAACACTTCAATTTGAGGTTCATGATGTACAAGGTTCCATAGAGATAAAATCACCTACTACTTGTATGGCATCTTTTCTAATTTGACAATTCATATTCAATATAAATTCCTAGAAGCTACAGGGAACAAAATTTTTATTGTAAGTGTGTGTTTATGAATAAAATTATAGGGTAGGAAAAGTTAAATATATTTTGTATTTCCTTATTAATTTAAATACATTTGGAAAAATTAATGCAAATAACTTTCAAAAATCAAATTATTCTGAAGAAATCTCATTTATAATGTGAGATGCAAAATAATCATCCACAACAATCATTGAACAATTGATTGTTGTGGATGATTATTTCCTATCTGACATTATAGATTATCACAAGATATCTGCTACCACCACAGAACTTAAATCTCATTTAATTTGTCCTTTCCCTCTAAATTTTCAAATAATTTTTTGGGGAAAGTGTGGATTTTATGTATGTATGTAGGTAGGTATGCATGTCTTTTTTATCAGATTCAGCTTTGATAAATGTATCCACCATGGTGAAATGTAACAAGAGCTTAATTTTTTTAATCGGGAGAGTCTTAGTAAGAAGTTAGAAATAGTATCCTGATTCAAGAAATTGAATGAAAGGAGATAGATCAAATATTATTGGTGTGAATTCTAGTTTTCATTTGTTGGGTGAAAATAAAGGGGAAAATGTTAACAAACTTATTATATTGAATCTTAACCAGATGAGAAATAATGTCATTTGGCATAATAGTAAGTTATACATAAGACTAGAACATTTTACTCTTAAGATGCTATTGTTAGTAAATAATTTTTTGGAAATGATGGCAAAATCCCTTTTAGCATTTTAAATCAATATATTTGTAGTTAACATTTTCCTCTCGCGAGATATAATAATGTTTGACTTGGAGGGTAAATTTTATTGCCTCCAATCAAAATATCTAAAAGAGTTGATTTTTAAAGTAATTGTTACATCACTTTCATTTTGTTTATAACTTCATTCTTTTTTATAAATACTATTTTTGTCTAGAATTGTTTTTAAATTTCCTTTCATTATCCATTCCAGTTATTTATAAATCTATTGCAGGTCTTTTTTGACTTATTTTAATGATTGAAGAAAGTAAAAAGAGAAAATTATTTATGTTTATTATTACAACTTCTTGTACATCTTGTAAGTGAATGAATTCCATTTTCAGGGAGAAAGTGTGCTGTGGAACAATATTTAAGGGTCCTTATGGTGTAGTCATTGTTGACCCTCGATTTTTGAAGCCATGCCAAGGCTGTCGGTCACCTCATGTGCAACAATGCAACGCTACTGCTGCTCCAAGGACACCCACCACTGGGGCAGATGCTGGGATGCACCATCCTGCTTCAGGTCCGGAGGCTGGTGCAGCTGCCAGTGCTAGTAATGGCGTTAACAAAGGTAGTGGCAGCGGAAGCAGCAGTGGTAACAATGGTAGCAGTAGCGGCATCAACGGCAACAGCAGCAATAACAGTAGTAGTAATAATGGTGGTAGTAGTAGTAGTAATGGCAACAGCACCGGCACTAGCAACGGCAGCAACAAACTTGCGAAGACATTCAGCGATTCTTCGTCAGATTCAGGTTACGATGAGTCATCCAACCAAGGCGTTGGGGAGGGTGGGCACAATGTGCGACGTAGTGGAGGCGCTGTGGGACTGACTGCTCACAGTCGAGAAGACGCAGCTACTGCCAATTCGTTGGCAGAGTTTGCCATGCATGCTGCTAAACGGTGTCCTCAGGAAGTTAACACTCAAGCAAATTAACGAAAGTTTCGCTCATAGAATTTTCCTTAATTTATTCATTATTTCTAATGAAGATCTTGCATTCATTGCAAGACAGAAAAGGAGAAACTATTGTTCCAGATGCCAATCAGCATTGGGTCCAACAACAAAATTGTGCAACGCAAGCCCAAACATACTTTTTGATCCTTCCATTTTCACCTTGTAGGCATTTATTTCCATGACCACTCGTCATTCCCTGTCCATCTTCCTAAATTTTTATATATGTACTCCAGTCACATCTGGGAAGCAATAATTTATTCTCCCACTTCCTGTACTTTAACAGCATATCAGAAAGAATAAATTGTTCTCTGTTGCAGAGAGGAAGCGTGATTACAAATACATGTGTCTTCAACGTGTTACTGCCATCAGCCACTGTGTTCAAACAGAATATTTGTGTTGGCACATGTGGGAGGTTTTTGACAAAAAATTAAAAATCTATAAAAATATTATACATTAAGTTCCTAATTGGATGGACATACTTGAGAGCGAATTGAATCTTAACAGACTTCTGATGCAGTGCTCATTTTCTCATTCCACAAAAAGTCACTTGCATCAGACTGTTATTTTGTCTTTTTAAATTGAAAATTTAGACTTCTAAATTAATACAAAATCCTATAGTCATGATCAAATAGAATTTTGTATAACATGTGTTGTATTATCGATGATAGGGCATCTACCATGTAAATATAATACAAATGACTTTATTACAATTGTTAATATTTGCATGATAGTTTGCTGTTGTTACTTGACAACAAGTCATTATAGTGACTTGGATATGGCAGCAAAGTTTTCCTCTCTCTGATAAGAGAGTTAATACTCATATGGATTTTTTAAGAGAAAAAGATCTAGTCTTGAGGGAAAGCTTACCATTATTAGCAAAAATCCTTTTCATTACTGCTTAGATAAAAATTGTTGTGGTGTCCCTTGCCTGAGACTGACATTTCTATGTATTCATATTCGAAGTACCAATGTGAATCTCGTGAAAGTAGACAGAAACTTTTTGTGTTGTGAAAGTATTATTGGTGTAAGTCCTGACATTTGAAGTGACAAGTGACTTTTTCTGACTGCACTTTTGCCAGATGTGTAATATTCTTTTAAATACAAGATGTTCTGTTGCATTATCCTAAGTTGAAGACTTAAAGAGACTGATAAATAAATTTGTGCATATTAATGTATCAATTATCAATCAGAAATATGTATATATGGATTGTGAACCAGTTATTTATTAATGGAAAAAGAGCTTGAAGAAAGGTGAACCTTCACTTTCATTAACTGGTATTGTTGACAAATATTTGCTTTCTATTTGCAACTTGTATTGCAATTTTCTTACTATAAGGAATGTGTCAGAGACTTGTTAATTTCTTTTAAGTTAGGGATGAGATCCTGCAGTTTCTCTTTGTTAGTGCAATATTTTATTGGAGATGTCCAATGTCACAGGTTAGTTTTTCATTTATTCTTGCAAAGTTTTTGGAAATAATACCATTTTGTGAAAGTCTTGCGGGTAAATTGATTTGACCTTTTTTTCAAAGATTGTGAAATAAATAGCTGAGTGAAAGGAGGACAGTTACACAGCTATTTCTACTGCCATAACGTTTCAGCAAAATGTTTCTCCATGAATTTCTTCTGATCGTAATTTGTATGATGTGATCTCATAGCAAGTAGAATTAGCATGTGACAGGATTGCTATGTGGCCCTGTAGGGTAAAGAGAGCAGAATGTTGCAATGATTACTTGTATGGCAATGAACTAGTATTATCATTTAAGAGTTTGGATAATGATACTCCAGACTGTCTTGAGTATTAACAAAAGCAATGAAAAGCTTTGTCAATTTTGAATCTTCTTTTTCCTTACAATTTATGTATAAATGGTACAGAATGTTTATTTCATTTGTTTACATTTCAAATTAAATTTCTATTGCTGTGTGTTGATCAAATTTGGATGTAAATTTTTTTAATTGAAAATAAGGGAATTGTTATAAGGAATGTACAATTCTGAATTGTTTTGGTGCAAATATACATAATTGTTGTACATATTGTCTGGAATGATAATGTTCATTCCAAATGACTGAGTTATTTGTTCAAAGTTAATAATTTGATTTTCACACATTTTTTAAAAAGCTAGTTGTCTATAATCCTTAGAATAGTTTTAGAACAATATTGTTGGAATTTTCCATCTTTTCATTTATGTCTTATACATTTAGTTAGTTGGGTTTCAAAATCATACTGCAAAATTGTGGTATGCTATTTGGAACACACAATGATTCTCATGCTTTCACCTTATTGTGAAACCACTTTTTGTTTTTGCTACTTAATGTAATGTGAGTAAGTGTGCATTGAATCTCTGTTGCTAATTGCCCTTGTAGAGGTAGTGAAATTCTGAATGTTGTGAATCTTGCATATTGAAATTGCTTTTTTCAAGCTGAATGTAAGTTACAAAATTTGTATTCTTTTTCAAGAAAATGATTTTCTAAATGATTCAAGATTCTTTATGTATTTGTCTCCACCTGTTAACTTGCTGGGGGAAAAATTGTTTCATAAATAATGAAATGAAATATTTTTTACCTCAATAGATTTGGCCTAGTTTTGGCATTGTTAACAAATTAAATGTTTTCTATTTGTGGCAGGATGCAGATCGCATGAAGTGAGTGATTAAATAATAATAATAATAATAATAATAATAATATAAATATATGTGCACACTGATCTCAGGTTAGCAAGACAAATTTGAGCTGTTGGTGTGTGAAGCAACAGAAAGTGGATATGAAAGGCAAAGCATGGTGAAGGATTCACAATGTTTGCCAACTTGTGCATTTAATATATTTCTATGGCTAATTCTTGTAAAAATGAATTTTAAGAAATCTGAAGTATAAGATATAATGAATTTTCTTAGATTGAATGTTGTCTATTGGAATTTAAAGATAGATTTGATGAATGGCATTAATAGCATTTGTATAAATTGCCTACTTCACATTTCTTACTCAGTGGAAAATTTGTGAATTTTTTTATTGTGGTTTTTTATTTTCTTGTTTACTTATTTGTACAGATGTCATGAAATTCCATAAAATGCATAATAAACAGTAAAATTATAACTAGATGTGATAGATTAATTTAGCTTTTTTTTTATACATCATAAATACCTGTGAAGTTCAACTGAAAATTCCTAGCCATCGTGGTATGAGTTGACTCACTTCTCACATATGAAAAAATGTTAAAACCTCAGTGTGTATGTGTGTGTTTTTATAGAAACAAAGTGATGTAGCACACAGCATATAATTGAAGTCTTGGTGCAACATATCATTTAAGCAAATTTTTAGGTATTAACTTCCAAGATAAAAATTAAATTTAAATATTAAGAGGATCAGTGGGTGCTTTAGGAAGTTGAATGTTCACTTGAACCTTTGAGTTTGCTTATTTCTTACAAGATACTGTAGTCATTGGATTATGTTCATGCAGAGTAATTATGTTCTAAGACATGCTTCTTTGTAAGAGAACTTACAGCTACTGTAAGACTTGTTGAAATTTGAAATTTTTCTTTGCATTGGTATGCAATACAGTGCCTGACAGAACCTGCTGCAACAATGTTGTTCAGTGGATTGTTCAATATATTTGTCCCATTTCCCTGTGATCTGTGGAATGCCTCTGTAACATAGTCTTGCCAATCTTCACTTAAATGATATGTAGTGGTGTTCCTTTCGAATCATAAAATTCGCACATTTCTATTGATCTTTGAATAATCTGTACTCATATGTACTTACTATTCTTTTAAAACTGTTATTTGTTTAATGTGTGCAGTGTTCAAACGAAATCACACTCAAGTTGATTAAAAACTTATATTACATGTTTTCAGAATAATTATTTTTGTCTGTGTCATAATAATTGTTTCAAGTCTTTTCAGTGTCTCGACCATATATGAAGCAAATGCACTTACTAAAGTGACAATAATGACGTTTAACCAGTACTTGAGTCCAGAATACAAGGCACTAAAACATGATAGCATATCTGCTGTGCATTAAATGTTGGAATATTTATATTTTAATGAAAATGCTATTTGCTCAAGTATGATGAGTATGTGGCTCATATTTACATGTTCTGTAATGTTGCATTGTTTGTATTTATTATGAACAATAGTTTGATGCAAGTGCGTAATGAGTAACCTGCAATTATGTGTTATTGAATAATGCAAACATTTTTGTAGTTGAATAGTATTGCCACTTGGTGCTGCGACAATCGCCAAATGCAGACCAATTCTGCAAGGTTTATAGAATGTGTATGAATATGTGAGAAGTGAAAATTGTTACTTATTTAATCCCTGAATGTGAAATAAAAACCGAATAATCATGATATTGCTTCTCATAGAATCAGCCCCAAAGATCCATGACAGCCAATACAGTGTCAAGCTTGTACTTCCAAAAAACATCTCACCAGAAAGTTACTTATTTCAGATTTGTGACTGATAATCTAGCACCAAAGATGTTCAGATGTCATGTTTAAGACAGAATGCCATACAAAATCTGGTCCAAAGCAATATTATCATTTGACAAGGAATCCACATTCCATTTATTTTTACCTCAAATTTCAATAATTTGAGTGAAAGCTAGTGTAATGACATTTTTTAATTTTACAATTGGGAGTCATAGTACATATTTTGAAGCCAGATAATCATGATAGTCCACATGACTGTCTGGTTATTTAGAATTAAGAGACACCTATTATTGCCAATGTATTTTAAATACAAAATTGCCAGAAATGGACAGTTTACGTAATGTTACAAAGTAACAGATCACATGTTCTCTGTGCAGAATCTAAGATGAATGTAAGATTTTTTTTTTATTTGCTTGTTTATTTTGTATTGTATGCAAGATGATTTGACACAATTTTCATGAACAAAATTAATTTGTAAAATATATAATGTTTGAAATTAATCATTTTATATAATATATCCAAGTTTCAGATTAAAACTGTTGCAAGAAGTTTGCGATTGTAAAATAATTGTTTTAAAATTGTTGAGGTTTCTTGTTACAGAAAATTCAGAAAAAGGTAATAAATTTCTTCCAAATGAGATACACTGCCTAAATTGTGCACATAACATGCGTCGTATTTGGTAAATATCTACAAGAAAAGTACAAGAATGAAGTCAATATGTAGGCATTTTAAATGTAATAATAGACTAATAAGTGTGTATCAAATTGTAGAAAGATTAAAGAAGTAACAAATTGCTGTGTCTGGTGATATTAAATTTCATGCTGTCATTATGATATTAAGAGAAATTGTTTATATTAAAATGTGTGTATTACCTACTTCAGTTTCGCATGTGAATTTCCAAGACGTACATACAGATTTCAATGTTCAATTACCAAAAATCCAGTATTACTTCAAATTACTATACAAATTTTATTAGGAAGCAGAATTTGAAAAATAGTATTACAATACTTCATAGGTTTTCATTGTTATCCTGTCTACAAAGTCTGGGAGCTAACCAATTGTATAAAGAAAGTTGCTGGGCACTGCTGAAGTTAAATCCTTGTCATCTTCTGGTTGAAAAAGCATTTATTTATTTTATTTATTTTGTTACTTAATTTTTAATGTTTATTTAAGCTGCCATAGATGTTCAACATTTATTTAAATTTGCATATTGAAACAACCATGAAAGTGATCACTGTAGTAAATAAGTGTTTAGTAACCCTAGTCCAGTCTGCAATGATAAAGTAGTCTTCTATGTTATGTTTGCTGGAATTTTGTCATAATATAAATGCCGTGTGTTTCTTACTGATTTGCTAAAGTTGCATAATCAATAAGAAATTGAGAATGAACAATGAATTTAGGAATTTTTTCAGTTGTGTACTGTAAATGTTTATGATTTTTTGTGCGTGGTAGAGCTACTACCTCATGCTCCCTTCCATGTGTGTATATGTGCATTTAGAACATAAGCTTCATTACAATATTGTTAGTTTTACAATGTATTTGCTGAAATTGTGTTGTGATTTTAGTTTTGTTGCTTGTATAATTTCTTTATTAACCCTTGTAGAATGTAATGTTACATATATACATTATAATAGATGATTATTGGAATAATTTTGTTTGTGGTTTCATTACAATTTTGTGTATTGATTTTTCATCCACATTTATTTTTGTTTGTATGCTGTTATCTTTGTAATGAATCTTCATGGGGGATAGAAATGCTTCACAAGAAACATTTCCAGACTGGACCGATTATTCTAAGTTATTGTTTCATGGAAAAGCCAAAATAATTTTTTAACATTTTAATCACCAAAACACTTGTATGTTGAATCAGATACCAGAATTTAAAACTGGAATATTTTTATATCGGTTTGTAAGAAATCTCGTTAGTCTCTTCTTGACTCTTCAAAAATTGTTTTATTTTCTTCAAAAATTATACATTTCTGTTGAAATTTCAAAATGTACAATTTTGCAGACTGACATTCCAGTACAGTTTGACCTGTTCCTGTGTTCATAGAGTCCAAGCATTTGCAGGTAGTTTGTGTTCATGAAAAGTTGATGTTTACCTCTCAGTTGAGTTTAATTTCTGACTTACCAACTCTAGAAGCTTTTAACTTAGTGCCTGTTTAAAATTTGTAATGACTAGAGGAAATGTTTCAAAGTTTTGTTTGTTTTTTACTAAACATTTCCATCTGTCAAATTATGTAAGAGTGATTTGAAAGGTAGGAAACATTTTGGGATTCAGTCACCCAAAAGAAATGTAGAATTTGTCTCACAACCTGTTTATTAATCCGATTGCAAAAGCAAAGAAGAGTAATATGGATTTTGTATGTTTGATCATTCCCCTTTAGCTCTCAAAATACTTGACTTGATTGAATTAATTCAGAATGTCTCCAGTGTCCTAGCCTAAGTATTCCTGCTTCTAATTTAAAAATAATTTTAAGCTAAAGAAATAAAATACTATGGTTTGCATACCTTTTAAGCAAGAGGTTACTCAAAGCTGATGCATCACTGGTGATTAGCACTAGGTAGATTCAAGCCTCGCCTCCAAATAAAGTGCTCAATGATGAATTCTGAAAATAGACCAAGACTGGCCCAGCAACTGGTGAAAATGCCATGAAAGTATTCAAATTAACACTGAAATAAAAGCATGTGCTTGAGTTTTTGTAATAAAGCCAGCTCCTCTTAAAGAAATAATCGTAAGAGCAGTTGCCTTTTTAGTTTATTAAAGGGTTTCCCCACACTCGCATAGAGATTTTTAGTTGAAAAAACATGCTTAAGATTATTTCTTTATTATTATTTTTTTAGTTACATTTTCGAAGCTGAAAAGATAATATTCTATAAACCCACCAATAAACATGAAATACAATTAATACTTGTGTGTAATAAGTGTGAATTTTGTTCAAGAAACGCCCCTACAAAACTCTTGGGTGTACTGAATGACGTTTTGGGGTAGGAAAGTAGTAGTTGCAAGTGTAAATTTCGATGGATTCAGACCACAGCAGTCATTCGAAGGGGGAACGTACGTTTATATTACAGAATGTGGACTTTTACGATTGTCCTTTGGACAGACACTGGTTAACATTGCTTATCAAGAGAACATGCTGCTCGTACAAAAATGCTTACATCGTACCTCAACTATGCCTGAAAATTATTCTTCCACACCTTAACTTCCTAGGATCTGAACAAGTTGGGTGTCGTACAAGTCGTATTTTGGATTCGAATACTTCCCTGTTTGGAAACAAATGAGAATCGTCGGGTTTTGACTTGTGTCATTCGGCTTGGCATCTTCGTTGAGTAGTTGGTTCTATTTCTTCCTCGAGTTGAAAAGTCTAGACGCTGCTCAAAGTCATTGAGACATGTGAGTATATATCGAAAATAGCATTCTATTTTACTTCTATGTCGTATTTGAACATGTACTGCACTGTGTTGGACCATACCTCTTTTGTTGCTATGGTTTGTCTTACAATTGCCTTGCGATTGCAAAACATTTGATACAGCACAGAGGCACATGAGCTGGTTTAGTAGAGTAGGCGACTTAGCAATTGCACGCCTACAACCTCCCGAATTATGTATTTGAAAACCCGGAGTATATAAAAACTGGCTGAATTAGTAGTTACCGACAAACATTTCCAAGGCGATCAGTTATTAAGAACAGTTGACTTCGCAAGATGCGACATTTATTGAAGTAAAAACGTAGCAGCTTGATGGCTTGTATGACTTGCGGTTTTCAAAGATTAGCATTCATAACATTTTTACGTCATAAGTAGGGAAACACCGCCAAGAATGATCAATAAAATGGTTTTAAAATGCCACAAAAGCAAAGAAAAATTACGTAAAATATTTTATCGAAACCAGTTCAGATGTCCAACTCAAGCTGTTGGGGAAGTTACTGATATAATCGAGGCTTCTTGCTTTCGTTCAAATGAAAGCTTGCAAACTGTTGGTGTGGGTGGTTCTTTACCAGAAATCTCTTTAGTTATTGCAAAATATGACGAATTGACAATGGCGCTTATATGCGTCATAGGAACCTTAGATCACATACAACGGCTGACATCAAAATTTTTGAGCGAAGAAATCGAATTCACTACTCAGGAATTCTATGGAGAACATTTATTGCATCTCATTAATATTATTTGAAGCAAATGCTATGAAAATGATATTAAACACTTGAAATCGGCGAAAAATGATGGGAAAAGGCAAAATATGACTTAGTCGAAATCGACAAAACATGCAAAAAAGGTCATATCATTTCCTTTTGTGGTAACAAAATTAATCTCTATACTAAAAGATATTCTAAAGTGAAGAGAAAAAATGGCATTTCATTAAAATCCGTCCCTGGTCATATCCGTTCCTGGTTTAATAAAATTCAGGAAAACAATCGTATATTTTTCGTGTTTGAAAACTTTTTCATCCATAGTAAACAAGTAGAGTTATTATTTTAAACCAAAAAACAATGCTTGGTTTTGTAGTAGATCTTGAAAAGAAAAAAATTTAGAGAAGATACTATCTCTAAATTACAAAATTATATAGTGTCACAGGAAGACCAGCGAACTTGGATTCCTCGAAAACCGGGGATTTGAAAAAACCTGGAAGAACCGAAAAAACGGGAATCTGATTCGAAAACCGTGATTTTTCGATATTTTTAGATTTTATCAGTAAATTTAAGCACAAATTCGCCATCGTGTTCAGTAAAGTGCGTGATTCAACTCAGTACATGATAATGGCGAGTGTTAAAATGGAAGAATACATGAAAAATGCCATATGTAAGCTTTAGGATTGCGAAGTCCTTGACTCGCGGATCACATGACTTAAAAAACTGTAGCGTGTGTAGGTAGCACCACGAAGCATTTGGTTGTCTGTGGGTAGTACATGCACGGACGAGATATTCGCGGAACAATCGTCTTGCCGGGAACTCAATCGCCGAGTTTCGGATGGAGTCGCGTCTCTTCTAAAAGACATCGGAAAGCGATATTTTTTCACATCTACGAACATATAGCGTCTTCGGTGGTGAAACTTTTAGTGCATCAGACAGTTTTATCCAAATTTGCCAGCTAAAATCCAATCGAAGCCGTGTATTTTAAGGGAGACAAAATCCTTCGGAAGATAAGTAAAGCCAGCCTCCCCATTTTGTAGATTTACTGCAAGTGAAAGATCATGAACCCAGAAGCTTTTGAGGTAAATTCTAATCGCCTACTTCGCCGCCCGAGCAATGCCTTCTTTCGCTGCTGATTAACGAAAAGAGCGTAACGAAATTTGCGTGAACAGGCGGAAGAGCGGTCCTGGCGGCCTGAGCCTCGCCACTAAAGGCATCATTGAATTGAAAATTGAAAAGTTCTACAAAAAGAAATACAAGGCCAGGAAACTTATTTGGTTCTACGAAACTCGGCGGGACACGTTCCCACAATATATTTTCAAGTATTACAAGCTCCTCCCGTAGTTTCATTCTAATTCCATTTTGTTTACTAACGACACTTTCAGTAGGTGCAACCGGTTCTCACTATATTTGTTTTTTATATAACATACCATGAAAGCATAATATCTACACAAAAAGGATGTGCCGTCCTTTATTCATCAAAAATGCGTGGGCAAGCAATATTACGAAGATGCTCCCAAACTGGTGAATAGATGGAGGTCTTACTAATATGAGCAGCATAAGCACGTTCCATCCAATTCTCTTACCGCTGCCATCTTCTTTTTATTTATTTATTTTACGTCAAAAAACAGTTAAAACTGCGTATGACGTGCTATGGGGAAAAGTGAATTGTGTGCACATTTTCAAAATTCTGTGATCCCTACAGTGTCATATACTACTTAAATTTTGAAAACAGAAAAAAAAGGGAAAAAAAGAAAAGAAAAAAAAACCTCCCATGTAATAAAATATATTTTCAAGGATAAATAAGCAATAAATTTTGGCTCTTATCCATGTTGTCCTTCGGAATAATACTTCCTGCCGCGACAACATGGAAACGATAATTTGAATAATTGTATTTCCCACTGAATTCTAGAAGACGTGCACAGAAAATGAAGTTACATTTATGTCGAGAAGCAAAACAAGGGGCCATCTCAGCATTTGCTCAATGGATCAGGGAAACTGGACGAAAAACCTGATCGAGATGGAGTCATTGACCCGGAGGCTAGTACAATAGTTGTTACAGATTGTTTATACACATTTATACAGTCCAAATGGTAAATAATACATTAAATATCATTGTTAAAATTAATGTTACTTTTCTTGTGATGCTCAGTATACTCTCTAATTGTATAGAAACAGTTATGCAGCAGAAACGATTTTACTTGGGATTTAAACTTTTCTATCGAATTTAATCGTTTAATGTCATCTGGCAAAGTGTTGTAAAATAATGTACATGTATTGTATGTGAATTTTTTGTAATGAGCTGTTTATACTGTCACCTGATGAATATGATTTCTACGTCGAGTGTTATAGTAATAGACATCAGCATTTTCTGAAAATATATTCCCGCCCTTAAGCAAGTCATTTTTGACAAAAATCACTGATTCGTAAATAAACAGACACGGTAATGGTAAAATTCCTAGATTAATGAAGAGAGGCTTACATGAATCACGTGGGTGGGATTTGGTTATTATTCGTACAATTCGTTTTTGTAATCTAAAAGTCTGGGAGCTATAAGATGTATTTCCCCAGAATATTATTCCATATCTCAGGCGGGAATGATGAAATTCTTCGTGGTTCGTCTCGTTTCCTGAGTTTGTAACTGTATATTATCAAATTCATGAAGAACTGCGACATAACTTCACCTTTTTTACTCTACCGCGTGCACCATAACTTCATTGCAGGCGACATAACATCAATAAATCAAGAAAATAAAATGGCCGTGACTTAAGCTAAAAGTCCGCGGGAGTAAACTCTTCCTTTGATGTCCTCTTCCCCCAATATTATGTGGCCAAGCAACGCCACCTGGTGCTTTAGGTGGCGTTGGGCAGACACACCCATGCCAAGTATAATTAAACGCCCATGCCGTAATACAATTAAACGCTACATTCACAATATTAGTGAATTAGGCGGCCCTTTTATAGATTGAGTGGCTAGTTTCCGAGCGCCTCAACTTATGAGGTCATTCATCCCGTAAGTATAGCGCATGTTCGTATCGCGGGACAGGCGAGGATCTCCTTCTTTTGATAGATAATTCTGGAAATATGTTGAGGTGAGCTTGCTCCCAATCTCCCCTATACACACTTGCATGGTGCAGTATTGTTAATGATAACGTCGATAGGCACCGACAACTAGGCGCTACGGCCTGTTTGACGCCTTTCACACTTTCATGGATGCAGAATTTGGAAACGAATATCTTTGCGTTCTTCACCATATTGCAAAAACATCAGAGGTAGAATTGTATGAGAGATGATTGGCTTACCTCATCAACGGTGCAGTGTTAAACATGCTTAAAATATGAGTAGTTTTCACGTAATTTTTTCGTGAACGAAAGACAATTTTAAAAACACTATTTTCACAGAAATGGCTTCAATTTTTTCTTTAATCTTTTTGAATGGAGAGATTTAAATGCATTTAATAACATAAATATTATTGTGATCCTTTTAATTATTCAAAAATTACACAAATGTACGTTCTTGTAGTAGTGTACTCGTACATGCTGTTGTAATTCTACTATTTAAGTTAGGCACTGTGGTATCGTTTCCCAATGTCACGTGATAGCATGTGTGTCTTCCAATTGTTAATCTACAAAATTCTTTAATTTTCGCCTTACGTATAAATACGTGATGAGAAAATTGTTTACCACTTTTTAAGCAAATTGTGCGCACGGAGGAGTGTGTAATTTGACATTGTAAAAGTTTATGAGGAGAAATCGAAAATTTATATTTAATATGTGTTAGAAATATATTAAATTAAATATACAGTGTGCAAATGCTACCTCCAATAATCTGCAGGAATGTTCTGTCGTGCATAACGCGGATACGTTGCATTTTAAAGCCTTAAAACAAGATTTTCGTGACCCGCAGGAACACAGGTTTTGTTTTTAATCTACAAAATGAGATTTTTCAGACCTTTTATCCCAAACAGCGTTTAAGAGAAAAATATTTAATTCTGTATTTCCATTTGTAAAGCGAACCCCTCTTGGTGTGTCACTGATATGAACTAAAAATAATGTGATGAAATAATACATTAATTAATAATTACTTAAAAATTATAGTATTTCAGTATCCTTTACGTGCACAATTGTGCGAAATTTTCGCACGGGTTCACCTCTGGGAGGTGAGGTATACAGACTGCATTCGATGGTCAATTTTTTCTAAGTCGGACCCAAAATGCATAGTCCGGCTGAATCTCGTTTCGTTTCCTCCTTCGTAACATTTAAGGACTGATTTCTACGTTTACTGTGGTCTGTTTAGAATATATTGATCGATTATAATTGAACCATTAGTGCCTGTTTTCAAGAAACATTCGCATGTTCTTTTCGAGCACGAACATTAAACGATTAAATTCAATAGAAAAGTTAAAATCACAAGTGAAATCGTTTCTGCTGCATAACTGTTTCTATACAATTAGAGACTATACTGAGCATCACAAGAAAAGTAACATTAATTTTAACAATGATACATAATTCATTATTTACCATTTGGACTGTATAAATGAGTATAAACAACCTGTAACAACTATTGTACTACAGCTTCCGGGTCAATGACCCCCATCTTGATCAGGTTTTTCGTCCAGTTTCCCTGATCCATTGAGCAAATGCTGAGATGGCCCCTTGTTTTGCTTCTGGACATAAATGTAACTTCATTTCTGTGCACGTCTTCTAGAATTCAGTGGGAAATACAATTATTCAAATTATCGTTTCCATGTTGTCGCGGCAGGAAGTAATAATAGCCAAAATTTATTGCTTATTTATCCTTGAAAATAGATTTTATTACATGGGAGTTTTTTTTGTTTTTTCTCCCTTTCAAAATTCAAATTTTATTGCTTATTTACCCTTGAAAATAGATTTTTTACATGGGAGTTTTTTTTCTTTCTTTTTTTTCTCCCTTTCAAAAATTCAAAATTTAAGTAGTATATGACTTAGTGTAGGGATCACAGAATTTTGAAAATGTGCACACAATTCACTTTTCCCCATAGCACGTCATACGCAGTTTTTAACTGTTTTTTTGGCGTAAAATAAATAAAATAAATAAATAGAGCACTGCCAACGTTGAAAACCACAGCATAAAAGCTTGTGGAAACAACACTTGAAACCTTCTATCACGAGTATACGAGTATTCTTACCTGCCGTATTCTTACCTCGCTGACTGGAAAACATAAGTCTGAAGTTTCTGCCATGTTCACTTATGTTCGAGATTTTCACTGGATTGGTGCGAGAACATCTATTTACGCCACTTATGAATGCAAACTTAACACAAAATTGTACTTCTTCCGAAACGGGATGCAGTCGGGCTATGTCTTCTGAGGTGACGAAAAGTGAAAAGGGATTAGCGGTGATGAGGGAAAACGGGCCGCGGAATGCAGTCGGGCGATTCCCCAGCGAGCTTATGCCACGTCCAGCCAGGGCCAGATTTAGAACCTCTGAAGCCCCTGGCGGATTCGAAAATGAGGTCCCCTCGCCCATATTTTTCATTCAGTGATAAATGAACACATTAAATTGATCTGCATTACTATCAATAAATAAAGAATTTCAATGCCGAACCAACCAAAGTAGAGCTGGTATTTGCTGCAATTTACCCAAAAGTTGTATAAAGCTCACCCTGGGTTGCATGAACCAATATAACGATTCGTTAAACGCTAATGGTCCTGTTAGTGCTGTCTTAACGGAACAAAGCTTTGCAAGAACGTTCTTTAAGTTTACCGATTCGTTAAAGGACTCTTTAAATTATAGACTGAAAATCGGACCTGTAAACTGTTAACATTCGTTAACCTACGCTCTGCTATATTACTGCCTATGCTACTACGAAAAAGTTATTTTCCTATTAATGTCCAAGTTGCGTGAACAGCTGACCTAAGGATAATTCTTCTCAATTGCTCTACCTCGCGCTTTTTTCTTGAGTATTAAAGCTGTAGGAAACTTTTTCCCAGCATTCGTTTCTTCTAGCAAGTATCTTTATTTTTAGTTGTATTTGAATACTTGCTAATAATATCCAAAAGAAATAATTGATTTTTTTCGAAAAATTTCCCCCTCTATTTTTTTTTCCGCAATTACGAAGTCGTCACCAACATACGCAGTACACGAGACAGAAAACGCCCCACCACGAACAGCGTTTGAAGGTATTTTGGAGTCAGAGACAGACCTGTGGAATGAGTAGGAGGCTTTGGACTTCGTCAAAGAACTTCTACGAACCTTGAAAACTATAGTCCGTTTCATGTATTTCTTCTTAAAGAGGGATTAGTAATCGGGTCGTTAAATATAACTCTTGCAACGACCTACTCTAGGACCAAGTAGTTTTAAAGAACCGTTTGCTTACGACTGACTAAAATTTTACAGGACACTTTCCTTGCAAATCGCCGTCAGTTTCATTTGTTTAGCAATAACGGAGAAGGAAATAGTTTATTAAAATTACGCAAATGGAATGTCTGTACATCGACCCTGCACGGGGTCAAAGAAACCGCCGTATCTCAAAAACTATTTCATCTTTAAATCTACAACTCCACAGAAATTTCTTTTAGGCATGTGGAACTCAGATATAAAATTACATGAAAATTCGAGATTCTGACTCAAAAATCACCGTTTCTTCCAATAGCATTACAATACTTTCTGTACTGTGTAAGCTGTATACGAGAAAATAAAATGGTTCGAGACATAGAAGTGAGTAAGGACATTTTGTAAAAAGCACGTTATTGTATTTCATTTAAAACTAACAGCAAAAAAACCGGTTGTTGCGGAGATAATTGTGTCAAAATTGTGTTATTTTTCGCTGTTATAATATAAAAAAAGTTATATTATCTTTTATGGCGTTTCAAACCGACCACAACATTTGGTGGCACCCTGCATTTTACTTATTCTAAGCTGACATAATTAAGATTCAAAAGAAAAACCGCGTAGGAAAAGTTTTGCACACTCGTGCGCCACTACGACCTGTTGTTCGCAGTAAAACTGATCTTTGGTAAAAAAAAAAATAAAAATAAAAATAAAAAAATACTAATTATAATTCTTGAATGGCGTGTTTGTCGTTTCAATGTTTTGATGCCCTTTTAGAGACCGAAGCCCTCAGTGGTTGCTGGGTTCGCCGATGCGTTAAATGCCTATGTGTTAAATCGACACTGCCCAGCAGCACATTTACGAGATTTTGTGGTGATGATATCCAAATCGTACAGAATCATTTTTCTTTAGAGCACCGTGTAAAGGGAAAACAGACCAATAATAGAAAACAGTTTTAACGCAGATTTTCTTAAATAGTCATAAACGTTCTATAAACTCGGCAAAAATCCTATCTATATAACTAGAATAAACTAGTAGTGCTACAACAGCTCATACTTTTTTGCAATTTTTGTACCTTTCACGTTTTTCCAAAAATCAAAGAGTTCCACAAAAATGAGAACAATGCCATTTTATTAAGTGTACTTTGTTTTGAAGGGGGGGATAATCCATAAATTTGGAGCAATTTTAGAGAACATTTTTGAAAATGTTAAGGCTTCGTGTAAAGTATTCTCCAAAATTAAAATATACTTTTAAAATTTGCTGAGCCTCCAGTTCGGCCAATCAATCGGGGAATATCAATTTTGGCGAAAATCGTTGGGCGCTAGCGTTGACCACGGACATACGATCGGGCAAAGAAAGAGATTTTTGCCGCAAAACCTATTTTTGGGTGTCAAGGATCCAAAAAACGTGGATTCTGTTTACACAGCGAGTTAGAAAAAGTAATTTCCTGCACATAGGAACACGATTTATCCTCTTTTTTGATATCAAGGTCCTACAATATGAGTTTTTCTGACAAAAAATCTCCACTTTCTGCTGCAGCATTAAATACATTCTCTTTACTACGTAAATACGTAAGGCGAGAAAGTAAAAACATATTTTGATTTTAATTCATTCTAAAAAATTTCTGAAAACAAATAATGAACTGAGATGCACCTTGATTTGTCTCACATTATAGTTTTAATTTGTTTTCATATATTTTAGGAGTGCGAAAGAAGATTAATAGCAATAATAATTCACACCGTTGTAAGTAAACTTAACAAAGTAAAATCAAGAAATATATTGTAAAAAGAGGAGAAACAGATTTTTTGGAACAATGGCAATGTCGGAAATCAAGAAGGCACAGCGAAAGTATGTGATTGAGCCACAGGGAAAAGAAATTGCTTTGTCTCGGGCTTTGGTGCAGAATAGTTTAGGATCGTCTCTACCTGACCCAATGCAAAGGTTTGATGTACCTGTAGTTTTCCGTTGTGTCCCCCGCCCCCGCCCCCGCCCCCGCCCCGCGCGACCGCAGCGCAGCATTCCTCCCCTCCGAGAGGTCCCCACCGGGCCCCGCGCTCCCTGCCCCCCCCGGCGCCGGCCAGTGCGGTTGTGCACGTGGGTGAGGGCATTGCTTGGGGCTCGGGGAGCCATTCGAAATTTTACAATTTCTACCGCTTGTTATCGCCCTTTGAAGGTAAGTGTTCGCTGGAAACTTGATATTATTTCATCAGTTGCTTGCAATATTGCAATATGTGCGACGAAAAAATTGTTACCGAACGGGAGATACGCTAGTAGGCGAGGTCGAAACGAAAAACTGTCGATATGAGGGGTCAATGACCGAGCAAAATAGTCGCAAATATTAGATAATACACAAAAAAACAACGTTGTGTAAGTACATTTACAAGGGTATTAATGCCATTACGGATTGAATACTTTTTTCGTTTTGTAGTTGTTGTGTAGTCAGAATACATGTTTTATGGGTCCTTGACAAAGAAAAAACAAGATAGAGAGTAAAACCTCAGTCTGTGGTCAATGCTATCGCCTCAACCGTTCAGATGATTTTCTCTCAAAATGATATTCTCCAATCGATCTACACGAACTCGATGTCAAGCTAGTTTGAACAGGATATATTTTTTTATTTTTATTTTGGAGGATACGTTACATGAAGTCTCAAAAACATTTTCAAAATTTTTTCAAAAAGGCTCCAAATTTGTTAATTAACCATTGCCTTCTGATAGAGTAAAGAATTCTTTAAAAAATAGTGGCACGCGCCTCATCTTCGTCGAAATCCCTGATTTTTCGAAAATTCCAAAAGTTCAAAATTTTGGCGTCTTCCTACAACTACAATATTCAAAATAGATATTTTATTCTTAATGAAATTTGTTACTCAGTAACAGATGTTGAAATCAGGTCATGGGCAATTTTTCAAAAATATTAGTAGTTTTTACGCAGTTTTGCGTGCAATAAAGCAATTTTTAAAATGTTTTAAATAATTATTTTCTTTAACACGGGTTCAATTTTTTTATTTAATTTTTTTCCTCGTATGTATCGAAGGATGGTTAAAAAAATAGTGCTGGTGCAATTTTAGGCGAACTGTCTGTATTTTCGAAAATTGGAAAAAAATACCATTGCAAAAGTACAATATTGCAGACAAGAGATTTTATACTGAATAAAATGTGTTCTTCAAAATTAGATCTTTAAATGAAGTCATGTGTTTTTTTTAATATGACAAATTTCGCGTAATTTTGTTATTTCTGAAATTGCAGGTTCGCATTTCCCGCACTTGATTTGATAGAATCTTTCAGAAGTTATCAGGTTGCAATACAACGAAGGGAAAGCCGCGACCCAGCAGTTTGAAATTCCTCGAATAACCTTCAATGGTTGGGATATGTTTCTGGCTATATGGAATGGACTTTTGGATTGTCGAATTTGTGATGATGTATTACATTTAATGAATTAAATTTTCACCCCTGATTTGCTACGATTTACAAGGAGACTGAGATGTTCTAATATGGACAGAAATTGCCGAATTATTAGGTAACCCTTACTGATGCGAGAAAGTAGGCCTACGTGCTATTGTAACATCACTTGTTAAAAAAATACTAAATTGAAATTATCATTGTAGCATCACTAGTTAAATTCTTTTATATATTTCTCTATTGTCGTTAATACGAGTATTACCGGCAATTTGTACACATTATTGCATTTGTGAGTATATGTGCTTCGAATGATGTCAGAAGAAGTGTCTTGAAAATTTAAAACTTTTCTATGAAAATGAGCTCACAATTCCGCATTTCAGAAACACTCCAACGACATTTTCTCAACAGCAGGTCCAATTTTTTTCTTTATATTTTTACTTTCTCGTATACATACGTATATACGGGAGTAATATACGTAGTATAGAGAAAGTTATGTAATTCTGCGGAAAATCGATTTCGAGATTTTAATGGAAATACACGTTTTGGGGTCCCTTTTACCGAAAAAGTGTTTTTTTCAAAACGTCCGTCCGTCTGTCCATTTGTCCATCTGTCCGTCTGTCTGTCCGTCGGTCGGTCTGTCTGTCCGTCTGTCTGTCTGTCTGTCTGTCTGTCTGTCTGTCTGTCCGTCCCTCTGTGAACACTGCTAACGCCTAAACCATGTGTACAATCTTTTCCAAATTGAAGAAATCTCTGTCGATCTGGATCTAGTTGAATCTTTGAGATTTTGAAAAACATGCTTTAATATGTTTACTTTACATGAAGGCCCCCGGACAATTTCAAAATTTCTCAAAAACGGCTCCACATTTTTTCTTTAAATTTCTTGTGAAAATAGAGTAAAAATCACTTATAAAGGTGGCATAGGTAAGAATTTTGTTTTTTCAAAAAATTTAGTTCAGTTTAGGAAGTTAAATGTTTAGTTATAGGAAGACGCGGAAAGAATTTTAAACTTTTGCAATTTCCGAAAATACAGGAAAATCAACGAGTATATAACCTGCGACTTTTTTATTAGCATTCTTCGCTCTAATGTGTAAAAATTTAATCCAAAAATTGGATTAATTAATTCAATTTGGAGCCTTTGTTGAGAAAAACGTGAAAGCGACCTTGAGGTGTTATGTAACGTTCATTCCAAAATGACAATGTCCATTTCAAATTTATGGGGCGGCGATACCAACCAGATCGATCGAGGAATATCAATTTTGCTGAAAATCGTGTTTACGGTTTAGCCAGTAATGTTCACAGACAGACGGACGAACATACAGAAGGACGGATAGACCTTTATCCGTTAATCAAGTTTTCGGTATCGAGGTCCCACAAAACTTTATCACCACAGACCATGTTAGAAGAAGTAATTTACTACACATTGAAACAAGAATTATCATCTTTTTCTCTAAACCGCGGTATCAGGGATCTAGAATACGACTTTTTCTGTCGGAAAACAGCCGTTTTTGCTGTCGTATTACATTACTTACTCTATACAATGTTCATAGATGCGAGTAAGTACAAATTATTTTTTACATTAATTCATGACTTTTTTCCCGGAGGGGAGCTCCAACACGATTTTGTGCTCGGGGTCTGCGTTGTACCCAAATTTGGCCTTGCATCTGCCGTAGGAACGGAGCGGCAACTGGCCTGGAGCGACTGCTCGAGAACAACACGGGTCTCGGCCATTCACTTTGAATTTGAGCGCAAGACAGCTCGCTTTGGATTCCGATACCCATGATTGTTGCAATTCTACCGTCCTTCATCAGGTCAGTGAATATGAGTTTGATTGCGTTTCGTCAAAAATCCATATTCTGATCCCATACCAATGTTCACGTTAAATGGCTCCGCTGCTGGCCACTGCAGGCCGAGCGGCGTCAGAGCGGACGGCCGGTGCCAGCAGCAGCGCGAGGAGTAGGCGGGGAAGCGGAGCCCATTGCTGCTTGAGCTGCTGGAGGACAGCGGTGAGCTTAACCCCTAGCACAGCACCAGGGCCGGATTAATATTATAAGAGGTCCTAGGCATGACCAAACAATGCCTTCCCCTCGGTAATTTTGACACATTAAGATTAAAAATTACAATGTGGGCAATTTAAAATAATTTTCCTCTACGTTAATGTGAATCAGTTTTATTATTATTTTGTTTGAAAAAAAACTAGCTTAAATTGCTTTCACATATGTATGCAAAAATATATTTTTTTCTTGGAGGCCCCAATCCAATGGGAGCCGTAAGTACATGCCTAGACTGCTTATGTATAAATCCACGCTTGACCTTCAGAGGAAGGATATTACATCGTTTCTCGAGGTAATTTATTGTAACAAGACTCGATATCCAGGGAAAAAATGTTGCATCGCAGATTGTAGAATCGCCTTACAAATAAGATTCCAGAGCGGAAGACATTATTTGGGTGGTTCCCAACTGATGGGCCGCGAAAGACTTCTGAGGTCCGAGAGTCATGCTACAGAATGGCACAGACTTTTTCGTAGCAGATTTTTCTAATTCCCTTGGTGTGGTCTGGTTTTAAGGTCTTGCTCCATTCTCTGGCCAGCTGCCATCTATTGTCGCCCAAAGTACGTTTTTTTCTTGTTGACATTTTTCAACTTTTTGCTTTTCAAATAGTAGAACTATTACTTCAAGAATATTAACGAAGAGTAAAACTCCGTTCTAAATAGAAATTTTTATTGAAAAATTTGAAGCCGTTTTAAAGAAAATGGCGATTAAGCATTACTGTAAATGCGAAATTTGAAGCTCTTTTTTACAGAAATCTATTGAGTTTCTGAAAAACCTAAATTAAAGTCATTTGAAGCACTTCCTCTCACAAATGTAATAATGAATACAAATTGATGGAAATGTGCATATTAACGGCGCGAGAGATTTAAAAAAAATATATTTGTGTAATTTTTGAAAAAAACGCAAAAGCATACACCAAAATGAACTTTACATCATATTAAACAGTGCCATTACCACTTTCCTTTGGAAAATTTTGAAGAAAAAAATTGGAGCCATTTTTGAGAAAATGGCGCTTGAGCGTTTCTGAATATGCGGAATTTTGAGCTCATTTTCACAGAAAATTGATTAGTTTTCGAGAGACTTTATTTGACATTATTTAAATCACATGTACTCATAAATATAATAATGTAGAGAAATTGTCTTTAATGTAAATATTACCGACGTGGGAGTCAAGTAAAAAAATACATTTTTATATTCTTTGAAAAACAAAAGGATATAGCAATACGGCGTTTATGTCATCGTATAGGGTTTATTTGGCACTAACCCTACCAAAATGTTTAAAAAATGGATCCATTTTTCAAAATGTCTTGTTTTTGTTATTTATAAAATTGCAAATATTGCACGTACTATTGCAAGAAACTACTAAAATTTTCAAAAAAATCTACATGACTTTAATGAAAGAAGTATTTATGGACAACAAATTTCATCTGAAGGAAAATTCTCTATCTTCAATTTTGTAGTTGCAAGAAGACGCTGAAAAAATTCAAACTTTTCCAGTTTTCGAAAATTCAAGAGTTAACCGTGAAAATTGGACCTAAGCCACCTTTGTAAGTGTATTTTACTCTGTTCTATCAAGAAATTTAAGGAATAAGTTTGGAGCGATTTTGTGAAAATTTTGAAAATGTCCGGGGGACTTTATGTTAAGCACTCCCAAATTTTAAAGAATGTTTTTCAAAATTTCAAAGCTTCTACAACTCAAAGATGGACAGGAGTTTCTTCAGTTTGGAAAATATCGTACGCATGGTTTAGGCGCTAATACTGTTCACTGACGGACGGACGGACAGACGGACGGTTTTAAAAAAACACTTTTTTTTGTATCAGGGGATCCCAAAATGTGTATTTCCGTTGAAATCTCGCAGTCGATTTTTCACAGCATTACATAACTTTCTCTATACTACATATGTTGCTCCATATACATACGTATACGTGTACATACGTATGCAAGAAAGTAAAAAAAATAACTCTTTTGGCACTACTTTACACGATAAACGGATGAAAACGGAGAGGATAATACGAGTATATTAGTACACAGTTAGTGAAGTGTCATATAGTAGTGTTAGTTCAGCGAGACCCCTCAATGTCGGTGGCACAGTGTTGCTGGCCCAGTTCATTCCTCAACCTCCTCGTAAGTTGAATGCGTCTGACCCAACACCTGTTGACAGCTCTACGTTCGTGATCCAAACTTCGACTCGCATTTCTGTCTGCGCGAGTTGCTTCTCTCAGCAACTCAGTTTTGGAGATGCCTTGCGCGTCACAGCCTCTCTGCGCGTCCTCGTCTGATATGACCGCTTCCATTTCCTAAGCATCTGAAGCTTCCACAGTGAATCAGTATTTTTAAAATTTGCGTAAGTAATAATTTGTGATTGTGTTTTGACGTATATACAGTTGGTAACAGTCTTGTTTGTACAGTCCAGAATTTGCCCGAAAACATTAATTTTAAGTAGAAAATTGAAACTAACGTAAAATATATTACGTGTAATATATTTTGCGTTAGTTTCAATTATTCAGTTAACTTGCAAGTTAACTGAATAATTCCAGTTAAATAAAATGTAACTTTGTATATCTTGCTGAAATGCCACAAACCCCATGAACATCCCATTTTTTCGGCCTTTTTTCGCTACTTTTAGAAAAAAACGAATACATATTATTTAATAGTATTTTTATTAACGGTTTATTGCCTGAAGAGGTGCCCACGTTATCCTGCAATAATTTTATGATCATCAAACATTGCTTATTTTGCCAAACAGCGTGCCTCATTAGTGTAAACATGGACAATTTTAGAAAAGAGAAAATGTAGAAATTTTTAAAATAATAGAAATATATTCAAATGGTCGTAGCTCCGTAAATCTTTATCCAAAATAATTTTAATTTTGATAAGATATGAAATCTCTACGTTAAGAACTTGCTTCGAACATTTAACTATTTCACTGCTATCGGCTGTAATGCGCGTCGCACGCCATAAATAAATAAATAAATTGTTACCAGTTGTTGCCATCACTGTTAACTACCCACATTTGAAATGCACTATTGTGTCTGATTTCTTTAATCACTGTTAGGCTGCATTGATGTATTTGTGGAAACATCAAACGGATTTGGAAGTTACTAGACTTTAAAGAACACTATATGGCATTTGGAAGCCCATGAGCCACATTTGCCTTTTTTGGGTGCGTACATCAGTGCCCATGTCATTGCGCCCGCCGGCCTGCCACGCGCGCCGTCAGGGCCCGGCCCGGGTAAAGAGACACACTCATTAATGCATTCTGAAAAGTAGTAGTTGGCTCTCCGGGAATCGCCGCGTCCTAGAACATCCGGACAGCAAGTTGATACTTACTCGGGCCACGGAAACTTACGCTTTCACGAGTTTGAAGTAAATCACCAAAGGCAAGCAACTGATGGAAGGGGTTCCACTACTAATTTTAGCCATGAAATCTACTATGACTGAAATTAGGTTTGAAGAAATTTTTATGTGGATGGTACAATGGTTCATTCTAGATTCGTGATGGTGTGAGAGGCCATAGTCACACGGCTACAGACGATACAAACACGCGATGATCGCCACAAACACGCGGTGATCGCCACAAACACACGGCACAGACGACACAAACACGCGGTGAATGCCGAAGAGGACAACACAATCACGTGGTGAACGCCACGAACATACGTCACAGACGACACAAAGGCGCGGTGAACGCCTTGCCTCACACGTGGCTCGCACGCGCCGTCTGCGACTGGCGCCAGGGCTGGACCAAAGAGTCGTCGCGACGAATCGGGGCGCGTCGCGACGGGTTCGCACGCGCTTCCACTCGCCGCACGTGTCGGTGGCGGCGCCTCCGGCGGGAGCTATCTGCTCGGCGGCCTTGCCTCCGCTCGGGGGCCCGGGTTCGCGCTCCGGCCGTGGAGCGGGGCGGCGCGGGGCGGGGCGGCGGCACGTGCGAGCGGAGTCGTCCGCATGCGCGTGCGCGGCGCGGCGCGGCGGCGGTGGTGGGGGCGGCGGCGCGTCCAGGCGCCCGCCAGGCGCCCGCCTCAGTGACCCACAGCGCGCCGCCCGCCGCCACTCGCTCCGCCGCCGCAGCGCGCTCTCGCGCTCTCGTCGCCCCGGCCGCGGCCGCAGCTGCAGCCGCCGCCCCCGCAGCGCCCTCGCCCGCCCCCGCGCCCTCGCCCGGCGCCGCCGCCGCCGGCCCTCCAAGGAGCGCGCCACCCGCCGCCCGCCACCCGGTGAGGGCCTCCGCGCTCCTCGATGTGCTCGTCGAGCGCCCGCTGTGCTTCCGCAACGCTTGCTTTGCTCCCGTGGCTTGGATTTGGACTTGGTCCTGGCGGGGACTTGGTCACGCCGCCAGCGCAGTCGGTGAGGGCCGTCACTCGTCTCAATGCGGGTTGCCAGCTTTCAGCTCGCTGCTGCCCTGTCGTCGCACTGTGCTTCCGCAACGCTTTGCTCGTGGCTTGACTCGACTGGTCCTGCGCACGGTCATGCCGCCAGCGCAGCCGGTGAGGGCCGTCACTGCTCCCAATGCGGGCTGCTACTCGCCTCTGTCGTCGCACTGCTTCCGCAACGCTTCGTTGCTCGTGGCTTGGACTCGGACTTGGTCCTAGCGGGGACTTGGTCATGCCGCCAGCGCAGCCGGTGAGGGCCGTCACTCGTCTTTACGTGGGTTGCCAGCTTTCAGCTCGCTGCTGCCCTGTCGTCGCACTGTGCTTCCGCAACGCTTGCTTTGCTTCAGTAAATTCCGACTCGTCCTGCGGCACGGTCAGCGCCGCCAGCGCAGCCGGTGTGAGGGCCAATACCGTCGCTGCCGTGGTTGCCGTTTTCGCTCACGCACCGGTCGCCGCACCAGCTTCCGCACGCTTGTTGTCAAAAAGCCGCAAAACATGCCGGCTTGGACTCGACTTGTCCGGCGGGCACTTGGTCACGCCGCCAGCGCAGCCGGTGAGGGCCGTCACTCGTCTCAATGCGGGTTGCCACTGCCCTGTCGTCGCACTGTGCTTTCCGCAACGCTTGCTTTGCTCGTGGCTTGGACTCGGACTTGGTCCTAGCGGGGACTTGGTCACGCCGCCAGCGCATGGTGAGGGCCGTCACTCGTCTCAATGCGGGTTGCCAGCTTTCAGCTCGCTGCTGCCCTGTCGTCGCACTGTGCTTCCGCAACGCTTGCTTTGCTCGTGGCTTGGACTCGGACTTGGTCCTAGCGGGGACTTGGTCACGCCGCCAGCGCAGCCGGTGAGGGCCGTCACTCGTCTTTACGTGGGTTGCCAGCTTTCAGCTCGCTGCTGCCCTATCGTCGCACTGTGCTTCCGCAACGCTTGCTTTGCTCGTGGCTTGGACTCGGACTTGGTCCTGGCGGGCACTTGGTCACGCCGCCAGCGCAGTCGGTGAGGGCCGTCACTCGTCTCAATGCGGGTTGCAAGCTTTCAGCTCGCTGCTGCCCTGTCGTCGCACTGTGCTTCCGCAACGCTTGCTTTGCTCGTGGCTTGGACTCGGACTTGGACCTGGCGGGGACTTGGTCACGCCGCCAGCGCAGTCGGTGCGGGCCGTCACTCGTCCCAATGCGGGTTGCCAGCTTTCAGCTTGCTGCTGCCCTGTCGTCGTGCTTCCGCAACGCTTGCTTTTTGCTCGTTTGAAGCAGCTTACTCTCCTTTGACCTTACTGTCATCTCTAAGGTCCATATCAATGTCACTGTCAGCAATTCTGAACATGACTTGACTAAACTTCTTGAATGTTGTCACGAAGATCGCTTTGCTTGTTTAATTCTTCTTTCTCCTCTTCACTCCAGCAGTCGCTGTCTGTATGCACCCACTACAGGCAACTCTCTCCCGAACTTATCTTACGCTGCACTCACCCAGAGGTTGATGGCGGAGGCAGTTATGCCGATTGGACTCGGACAGATACAGCTTTGGCAACGAGAAAAAATACTATTTTCTAAATTAGTTTTGAGTAGTTCATTATAATTCTCTTATCTGTTAAAACTGATCATGGTTAATTGTTTTTTTCTGGTGTGAGTCAATGAAATTAACCTAACGTGACACAAATCTACTGAAGACGGAAAAGAAATCATATATTATCACATGGTAATATAGTATAACCTGATCATCTGATGTTATCGCTTATCGCTTCTGACAATATGATATCGTACTCATATGGTATCGAAGATGTCTTAGTGATAAAATGTATCTATCGCTGATTGTAAACATTCATAACAAAAACTATCACTTGTGGTTCGTCTTTGGTACTCACTCTTAGAGTTCATTCAACTAATAAAATGTGTGCTCTTCTCAGAAGATAAAAGAATGTAGTTAAGTAACGTTTTCAGAAAGACGTTTGAAGAAATTGAGTTAATGATTAACGATCTTCGAACGGTCTCTTTTATTCATCGGCTATTTCAAAGTAGCCACCACCAATCCACTTGGTAAATGCTGACTGCATGAGTTCATAGAATCCTACTGGAAATGACATCTAACTAAACAAGAAATAATAAATCACACCACATTGAAATTACAGAAGGGGCTGTTGCCAAGTTCATCTTTTTGGCAGTACTGATAAAAAAGAGTTAATCAAGGTAATTAGGTGGAGGCCAACTATTTGCAGAACTTCTGCTCCATTAGGCAAAGATATCGATCGTGAATAATTGTTTATCGACATCAAAAAGGCAAGGGCATCTCAATCAAATAAGAGATAGGTAGGTGGCACTCCAATAAATTGATAACTGGAACAAATGATAGATAAAAGAACGTACTAACGCCAATAAATCCACAATTGTAATACGAACTGAAGCTAGCCGTGACGTGAAAGACGGATGACATCAGTCAGATATCCAGTTACCGCTGCGCAGGCAAAGAACACTCTGTCTCCCCGGACTCGCCCGCATGACGCCCCTGGCAGCTATCCTTTGTAACATACGCAGAGTTCATTGCGCAATTGCAAACTTGAAGTGACTTAGATCAAATACGAATTAAAAATTTAAATCAGTACGTCCATGCAATAAATTAGAATTGAAGGGACTGATATGTCAGGAATTTATCATCTCCTAAATATCTACTTTAATGTATTGTTTGGGTATCTGCGGTCGTGTTTGTGGAAGCGGGTGGCTTTTCAAATGGTGCTATTTCGATGATAGCAATTTTTTGAGAAATCGAAAAAAAATGGGAAAAGTCGGTAAAACAACACATTCGTAAACCTCCAATTCCATAAATTTTCTCCAAATTGATTTCCATTTTTCTTTTTCATTTAATCCAAATTTAAAATATCCAATTTTTGTGATTGATTGATTGATTGATTGATTGATGTTCAGATGCTGTCTTTTACCTCTTAAAAAATAAACTTGGGGTCCTGTTAAGAACCTGTTACCAACCATCACATACAGCGAAATACTCTTTTGTTCCGGACTCAAGATAAAATTGCACTCAAATAAGTGTAATGCTCAGAAATATGCAAATAACCTTCTCAGAACAAATTTATGAGTGAATTTAACAGGGAAATTAGTAATTTTAAACAGAACTTTCGATATTGAAGTGTTGCAATGGGACAAGAGGGAAAAACGTTTCCTTTGGAAGTGAAAATAGTTATAAGTGAACAGACACTGCACATTTGTGTTCGATGGTCGTCGTAGGCGAGGGGATGCTGACTGGACGCGCCTCACGCCGCGGCGTGAGGCTCTCGCTCTAACTGGGTATCTGACTGATGAACGGCGCGTCCGTTCCGACTCATCCGAAGCTCCAGCGGCCGCGACTTGACCTCCGCCCCTCGCTTTTCTTCTCGTGCTTCCCACGGGGCTACATTCCGATTTAAAAGTAGGGCGAATTGACTTTTGATCAGCTGTAACGAGATTATCGGAGCGGCAGCTTCGATATCAAATATTTTAAGTTGTAACGATGCACTCGATTAGATAATCGCGTTCCAGCTGACTGCTGTCCATTCGCCTCACAATTAAATCAGTCTAGTGGGCGCTGCGCGGTGGGGCGGCTGTGGGGCCAGCCGTGGAGCAACGGGGCGGGGCAAAGCCAGATGGGGCAATAAGGGTGGGATAACGTGGGCGGGCAAGGCCGAGAATGGTGGGTAGGGTGGAGCGGGGCGGTTCCGGTTTTATGGATTTGATGTTTCCGGCCTTTGCTATGGTCATTAAATCCGTTTGTGTAATGTTCTATCCCGGGAGGTGGCGGCGATTCCTCCCCACTGAATGGTGAGACCAGGTACCGACTTCCATGATTGCGAGAGATTCCTCCTCCAGGTATCTCACCCCAGTGGGGCATCGCCCACGCGGGAAGAAGCTCTAAGCTCCCGATAAGTGTGGTAGTGTAATGGATGTAAGTGTGTGTGTGTGTGTGTGTGTGTGTGTGTGTGTGTGTGTGTGTGTGTGTGTGTGAGGCAGAGGAGAGGAAAGGTCGCATGCGGTCCGTGGCCAATTTGGTAGGGTCTCCGGCATTTGGCTGGTATTGACTTAAGAAACTACGGAAAACTACCGATTAGAGCAGCCGGCCGCTAGAGTTCTCCTCCAGACAGCGACTGAATTCGACCTAGCTATCGAATTAATCGAATATATTTGATAGGGTCAAAAATTCTGCCACCGTCAGAACTCGAACCCTAGGTCAGCGCGGTCAAAGTCGCTGCAGAGGCAGCGGCAATGTTGGCTCAGAGTTAAACTCAGCCGGTGGACGGGAAGAAGCGAAGGTCGGTGAGGGGGGGGCGGCAGAGGAGAGCGGGATTGTGGGGGCGGGAGAAACGGCCAGCTGTGCGTGGGCAAAGGCCGACAAGAGTCAACAGGCGAATCGGCAGCGCTTCTTTAGGAAGGAAATTGTATTGCGTCCGTTCCGAGAAAGAATCGCGTCGACAGACGCGAGGCTCCGCTTCCCTAGCGACCACCCTGGGAACAAAGACGTGTCAAGTGCGGCTCAGGAGCTTACTCCACCAAGTGCAAAGAACACGCCAAGATCATGTCGTTCTTTCCCAACTAAAATAACATTTTTGTATCCGAAAGTAATATGTAGTTCATTCCAATCTTGAACGTCAGGATTTACTAAGTAACTAGTGTAACTAATGGCTAGCTCTTGGCTTTTAACTACACCATCCTCCGTGTTTATTAGCGTGAACAAGCAAGCTCATCCGCAACTAAAGGTTCCTAGAATGGAAAATCCTAGATTTGAGAGTCGGCGGAGGTTGGGTGGATTTTTGACAGCTGAGTCAAGTTCGACTAATACCAGGTGGACAATTGTAAGATGCAGATTGCCCTAATAGGTTGTTTGCACGGTTTCCTCCCAAACACTTCGAATTCGGATTTGGCGAATGCCTGATTACTAACGTCTTCAACGTGGGTCACAGCGCGCGTTCTCATTTCTTCCCTCTTCTGTACAACTCCCAACCCTAAGCCGTGCAATGGAATTGCCCGTCATCCCCTCGGCCCTTCCCTCACGGTGTCCAAAGCCTAGCAGTACTGCGTGCGTGCCCTTGCCACATCAGAGGCTGACTCGGGCTATAACGTGACAGAAAGAGGAGCATGATGCGTTAAGACGGTCGCACACGTGTTCGGCAAGGAGGGAGTGACGGAGATGTAGGGTTGCGTTGCTAGCTGTTTGCCGAGGACCACCCATTCGGTGCTCGCTCTACCCGCAGCGTGGCGGTCTTTTGGATACGTCAAAGGAAGCGGACGTCCGCCCAGCACCTTGTGGCCTTCTCGGGATCTGGCAAACAGTCGCTCGCCACTCGCCGAATACGCGGAGCGGCCTTTAGGCGTGTTTGGCGGCCTGGTTTTTCCGCCCCTCCGGCGCCGAAAGGGACCGCAGCCACCGCGCGGCGATTGCGTTATCGTGGAGCAGCCGCAGCGCAGGCCGATAAGGGAGGCGGCGCGGAACCCCGCGGTCTCGGACCAACAGCAGAGTACGTTTTGGTCAATCGGAAGATTCAGCGCTCCGAGATTCGTATGTAGTGCCCTTGAGCCTGTGAAACCTACGCATGTTCTTTTAAATGACGCGTACGGCCGTTCGTCTCAAAATGGAAGTGCTTTGCTGGTCGAAACAACGAGCCACGGCGAGGGTCCGACCTTCGGAGTTAATATACTAAAACATTCGTCAGTCTGCCCCATCCTTCACTGTTCCGTGCATGTTAATGCAGAAAACACGCGCGACCGCCCGCTACTTCAATTCGTATCTCTTTGTGAATCAATAATAACCATAAACTACTGTGTATGTATAGTACACTATATACTGATAGTATTTTCACAACGACAGCTCAATCTCTAAGTCTGATTTAAACGGAGAATATTATTTATTAAATGCTTCAAATATTTGAAGAAACCCGGATCGTTTCCCTTGGTATATATTGCTACAGTCTTGTGGGAAAAATAATACTACATTCCTTGACCTAATTTCAAAGTTTGAGATTAATATTTGATTCATTTACGTATTTCAGCAATACATTACTGAATGTGATGCAGAATCGTATGTAAACGTGCATATTGTAATGTACGGATAATGTTAATAAGGAATTAGAGATGGATAATTAATAATGGCTAAAAAAAATATTTAGGGACCAGAGACACGGCAAACTGTAACATTTAATGTATTAAAAATAAATAGTGGAGATATTGCGAAACTTAAGACACACGTCTCGATGGAATTTGATTCAGAAAGGACGAAAGGAATTCGATGCTCTAAACAGAATTATATGCAATCGCAACGCCAGAATAGAAATAAAGCAATATGTACGGTATTAGCAGGCAATGGTTCAATGTGTAATTCCGTGTAGAACAGTCGGAGAAACGTGGCAGTTGCCAGAAATATATGAGAACGTTCAATAGCGTTAAAATGGACTTTTGATGGATAACCAGAATTTCAAGATTAGAAAGAGAATAAATATGAGAAGGTTAAGGAAATCATATTCGTCAACGATACTATTAACAGAGGAAATAGACCGTACTGACGAGAGTATTGAGGTGGGCTGGTTCTAAAAAGAAAAGAACGAACAGCGTATGACCACCAAAACGATCGATGACGTAGATAGGTACTTCAGGAAACACGACAAAAAGAGCGACCAAGTAAGGAACGGATCGAATCCATAGCGCAGAATGCTGGAATAGAACCGGCGCGATGGAGTATGGAACTAGAAACCTTTTGGGTGAAAGACCCTATTCGGTCCCGGAATACCAGTATGACGTCAAGACAAACAACGCGTCATACCAACGTAACGGCAACTAGCACAACGACAGAGACACGTGTTTCAGTTTTCATTATTAACATTGGACTGTATATTTGGGCCTGTCTCTTCCGAGGAGTATTATTATAGAGAGTTCCCACTATTTTTCCCCGTGCAGGCTCAGAGCTTGCGTTTCCATTCATTGCCTCTTACCACCATGGGTAGTGTGCGTGGAGCGAAGGCTGGGCGTAGTCGCGCCGCGTAGGCAACAGCTGCGAACGGCGCGCCGGAGGAGGCGGCCGCGGTCAATGCCAACCCTATTGACATCCATCTGCCGCCAGCGCCGGCGGCCGCTGCCCTCCCCTCCCCTCCTCAGACCTGCCACACGCGAGCGCTGCCGCCCCGCCCAGCGCCGCCACGCACCCCAACCCCTCCACTGTTGCCTCAGGGCTTGCAGCGCATGGCCCGCCTGAGTGATTTGAAAGTGGCCCCGTCACCTTATGTAATAAAACATTTCGTTTTCGTTAATATCTTCAATCTCTGATTGTAACTTTTATTGCATGACAATTTGGGGAAATATTTTACGGCATTTAGGGAGGAGGCTCTCCAAGCCATCTGGAACCCTGTAAATGGTTCAACATAAAATCAATTGCATTCATCGTGTCCTGAAAGTTATAACTACATGCTCCTTGTATATTATTTTAATTTAACAGTAAAATGGCATGTGTAAATGAAAATGTTCAATGGAAAAGGGAGCGGAAAATGTATTTGCCTCACCTCTTGTTCTAGGCTGAGCACGCCTATACTGGAGAGGGACATTCAAGCGATTCATCATTAAAAAGTAGACGACTGAAGATATACATTCCAGTGGCTAAATCCGTAACATTCCTCTTCCTTCTTGCACGGAATTGTGGACAAAATCGGGCTCTGGCCTGACATCCGCGACCCCGCAGTTCGGCGGTTTTTCTAGATCAGGAGGATGATCCACATGATCGGAAATTCGCCTGTAGCCCATTCCTAAAGCTCCATTATTTCTGAAAATATTAAAGGAGGCGTTAGGATAAAATCAAATACTTTTAATAAAATATGTACTTACCGAACACAACGAACATGAACGTAAAGGGGAATACACAGCCACTCAACGATATTGGCATAAAAGTCCTATATGGAATCTAACGTCATTAAGTTAACCCATGTTTGCTCACTGTTTCAAAAATGGAACAATCCATTTCAGCATTTTTTCTCTCGTAAACATCCTAAATATATAAGCAAGTTTTGGGATTCCTGTATGTTAAATATTGATTTACAGATCGAGATCGCTAAAGCATTGTACGCTCTTAGTCAGGGCGTATTTATGACTGACGACTTGAAGCTTCTAAAACCATGCTTGTCTGATACATGTCGTGATTAAGTTGGAGGGAGAGGCCGATGAGAAGCAAACGATAGTTGTTTCGCAGCGAAGTTCACAGAGGTCTCACGAATGATTTTATGGCACCTTTAACGAGCTATTATGATGATGAATGGCAATGCATACTCTAACATACTGAATTAGTACTTGCGTAACGAAAACGCTAGAAGAACTTTGGCTCGTCCTGCCGTACACAATAATGTGTTGTTCTCATAATACGACGTGAACGTAGATGCTCACTGCTTGCAAACTTTTAAAATTTACGACACACGTTTTTGTTCATGGTTACGTCAGCGCTCACCGATGTGTTTGGTTCTATCCAATGACATGTCTCCAACCTCTCCCATAATTGTACGGCATGTGATGTTTCTGGATGTCGCTGTTGCACTCCAACAGAACGGGCGAACCGACGCCGGCCTATACTTCGGAGTCGAATGTTTTCCCCTCCAAGTGCAACGCCAGCGAGACGCCGCCGCAGCCGGATGAAACTCTAAGCTCTCCTGACGTGTTTGGTAGTGTAGTTCAAATAAGTGTAAGAATGTGTAAAGGGGGAGGAAGGGACAAGATTGTGGAAGAGAAGAACGCGCGCGGTCCGTTGCCGTTCGTTAGGGTATTGCCCCGACATTCACCTGGAATTGATCGGAGTAACCACGGAAAACTACCGGTCAGACCAGCCAGCCGCCAGAATTCTCTTCCACAAAGAGCTGAATTGAAAGCTGTGTAGCTAGTGTCGAAAATCCCCTACCGCATGGACGCAAACACTACCACCTCCCTGTCAGGGACCGCGCAGCGCCAACGATTTTTGTCACTGAGCTATCCCAACCGGTCTTAGCTTGATTCGTTGATTAGTGATTCCCAGCGCTTCAAATGCTAAGGTCATTAGTCCCGTATGTGTAGTATATGTTTTATCGCGGGAGGTGGTGATGATCTTCCCGTGCCGAACGGGGAGGTCTGGCGCCGACTTACGTCAGCTTGTGGTCCGCTTTTCCTCGATCAGGAAAGTCCCACCCCACCCGGGACAATCTCTAAGCTCCCGTCTGGTCTCCCGACAATAACCACGGAAAACTACCGGTCAGACCAGCCAGCCACCAGAATTCTCCTCCACAAAGAGCTGAATTGAAAGCTGTGTAATATTGTGATAACTTGTAAGTGTAGGAGTGTGTATTGTGATAACTTGTAAGTGTAGGAGTGTGTAAGAAAGGGGTGAGGATACGATGAGGAAGAGGAAGGAAAGATCGCGCGGGGTCCCTGGCGTGTTCGTTAGGGTACTGCTCCGGCATTCAGCTTGTGCTGATCGGAGAAAGCGACCAGTGAGAGCAGAGTCGGCCGATAATCCTCCAGACAGCGGTGGAATTCGTCCTCGCTATCTAGCTATTGTCGAAAATCCTGCCACGGTGGGAATTCTAACCTTAAGTCCTCCCGGTCAGAAGCACTGCAGTGACATCGGTTGATGCCCTGAGCCACCCCTGTCGGTCCGACCTCAGCAATAAAATGAACGTTGGAATGGTGAATTTCCCCTTTCGCCCGTGGGGTTGACTGGCGTGCAGCGGCGGAGGGGCGGCGCCGTGCTTCTTGTGCTGTATGCGGCAGCGCCCTGGGCGCTGGCGCACGCGACGCTCGTACACGCTCACCCCTCGCCTGCGACACAATTCCACCGGCATAGCTTCGTTTAGTTCTAGGAGACATTTACTAAAACTAACCTATCAAACTACGTGACAAAGGGAATGCCAATACATGAAGAAATGTTCGTTGTGAGAATTCACAATGTGTTCCAAAGCAAAGTTCGTTCCGAGCATCAAAATACAAATACCCTATAACACACTAATATCTAAACTCTGTTCTGGCATAAACTGAACATCACCTACATCGAATATGGTGGATAATGTTGGTATTTCGCTTAGTCGTGATAAATATTACCGATTGCAGAATACTTTTAACTTTCACTACATTATGTTTACAAGAAAGTTAATGACTTCCGCATGGATCTTATGGCAAATTTCTATCGGGCAACTTAATGTAAATTTTGATATTTTGAAGCTCTTCTAGCGCTGGTGGTTAATCTAGGCAAAATCCCGAAAAAATACTTCCAAGTTATTAGCCAAAAACTGACAAGAATCCAAAGCATTATTTTTAAACTTTTCTCTTGTCTGTAATTCGGAGCCGCAGACTACGAAGTACGAAAAGGACCAGTGCTTAGAGGTATTGTGAAATAACAATAAGTAACATCAGAAATACTAGCGCAAACTTGGTTGAACTGAGTGCGATGTGCATGTGTTCGCTGACGTCATCCCCACCATTAGTTGTAATCTTACTGCCAACTTAAGCGGAAGAAATATGTAACAGAAATGGATAGGGTTCATACTCACCCATGCTCCATATTTGCATACACTTTATTCCCGCCACATTTTAATGCTAAATTACTTTCAAAGGGAAGTTTTCTCGCTTCGCTCGCCCGGATCCAAGTCACGGTGAGGCTCGGGCCTTCGACCCTCGTGTTCACTATAAACAACCTTGAGTCTATCCACCGCATAATTACCGATTCGCTTTTATAAGAATGCACTTGAATGGTTAAGTTCACTACCCTGCATTTCGCCACTGCGGTGACAGACAAATGAACATCGCACAGTGCATAACTGAGTCTCCGCTCGAATACCCGTAACATCTGCAGCATTCTATTCTAACAAAGTAAACTTTCTTTGTTTTCCTTTGTAATGTTTCCGAAGATGAATGTAAATGTCCGTATTACTTCGGCTTCCTCTCAAGGTCTGTTATCGCCGCTAACTCGCACGAGGACTGTCTTACAACGTCTTGGTCTACTTGCTAATGCCTTCTGTTCCGAATTAAAGGTCTCAGAAAAGTGCTAAAACATTATTTCTACGTTATTGTACCGGATTTAGCAAAATACGTTTCCAGGTTTTTTGGTATTTTGAACTTTAGGTAGTCAAATTTTGAAGTATTGAGGAGTGTTGATTCTGCGTTTGCTCCATGGGAAAGACACACACTGTCATTGTTCGGTAATATCACGGAATCCATCCGTTTTTTAACTTTTTATCTGAAATAAGTGTGTGCTTGAAATGATCTAAATAATATAGAAATGTGAAGTATATAGAAAGAAATTATTCAGAACATTAGGCTCCTTCTAATATTACGGTATCTAACAATGGTTCAAATACGATGTAAACGAATATTATGTAGCTATTTCCGGATACTGGCGACACTACGAGTGTATTTTCAGAAAAAAATTATAATACAATTAAAGAATACACATGCTCATAACTTCAAGTACTGGCACAGTAGTGTGCACAAGTATTCTCAACAGGAAGTGTACTACAGTGTACGAGAAAAGCTCTATTCCGCATTATGAATACTCCCCATTAGGACATTAAAATACATGTATGAGACAAATATTGGTTCAGAGAAAGACACGTTGCTGTCACAAATGAGATCCGGCAGACGAGGCCAGGGACGGTGCCTGTTATTGAACTCGGTGTGCAACTTTCCCACGATGCAGTACAATGGCTTATTGACGCATGGTTGCCAAACGATGTGGTATTGTAAAGTAGGTAGGTGAGGTATCAATACCACTAATTCAGTTAATGAGGCGTCTGACCAAGGTATCGATTTTGTCCCCGACGGAGTACTTTATGTAAATATTTATTTTTCGCCAGAAATGACTCCTAGTCAGTTTGAGGATGATCACCACGTGGTCAAAAAAACTTAGCCAAAAAATAAGTAAAAAAGCTGCAGTGTGGCATCATAAAGGATATTGGTAATGAAAACCAATTTCAGAAAGATTCAGGGAGCATTAACTGTACGGTTCAACCAAGTAAAACAATATTTAATTCATTTTTTAAATTCTCTTTCTGCTTATTTACAATCTATTTTTATTCAAACATTCAGTAAATGCCATAAATACAAGATATCATTTAAGAACTGTAATTAGTCATTATTACGTGTACCGTTTGAACCGGAAGGGTAAATCCAGAATATGATGCCTTTGAAGTCGTTGTACTTCCTTACTATTGTCCAGTAAGTTAATGGCTGATGGATTTGGACGACTGTTTAGCCTTTTTCGGTACGTAGTGCTGCGCTGGGTGATTTCTTCATAAATCGTAGGTATCTGTAGGTCCCGCTGTAGACTGTGATTTTTCACGTACCATGGTGCATGGCGAATACATTTTGACTCGAACCTTCTGAGAATTTCTATGTTGGATTTGCTGGCTGATCCCTAAAGTTGAATACCGTAGCTCCAAATTGGCCTGATAATTGCCTTGTAGAGAAGTACCTTGTTGTTCAAAGACAGACTTGAGTGGCAATTGATAAGCCATGATATTTGAGAGAAATTTGATTTGTGCTTCTTTCCTTTTTAGTTATACGATTCCTCCACGCTAAACTTTTGTCAATATGGAATCCTAGGTATTTAACATACGTTGTTTGTGGTAAATGAACATTGTTTAGTTGGACTTAAGGGCATTCCTTTTTTGGAGAGGGTAAACGTAATATTTTTAGATTTAGAAGCGTTTACTTGAATTCGCCACTTTTGGCACCAATACTCTAGTTAATTCAGGTGCTCTTGAATGTTTGATGAAGCTTTATTTGGGTCTTCGTGCGTTGCTAGAATGGCTGTATCAACAGCAAAAGTTGTAGTCATAACATTTGCATTGCTTGGTAGATCATATGTATACACAAGATATAAAACAGGACCAAGCACACTGCCCTGTGGTACTCCTGATTTAATAGAATGGAAGGATGATAGTTCTTCTTGGTATTTGATCTGAAAGTAGCGATTAGATAGGTATGATTTCATCAAGAGGTAATACTGATGGAGCAAAGTCGATTTAATTTTATACAAAAGTCCTTCATGCCAGACTTTGTCGAAAGCCTGTTTTATATCGAGAAACACTGCAGCAGTAGCGTTTTGTTTCGAAGCTTTGAGTAATAATCTCAACAACTCGGTGTGCTTGTTCAACTGTTGAGTGTTGTTCTCTAAATCCAAACTGATGTTCTGTTTTTTTTTTTAATTTGTTGCGTCTCCACCTTGACGCAACGCGTCTCTAAGCCCCCTTAAGGGGCGTTGAGCGCTTTGCACTGGGGAGTAATCCTCCATTAAAGTGCTTTTTACTTTTTTAATATTTGTCAAGTCTCGTGACGTCGCAGTCAGTCATTGCCTTTTATCCCTTCGGCCAGGGGCTCGACGACGTTAGGTCCCGGGGTTCCTGGCCGGTCACCCAACCACGAACCCGCGAGTCACGAATGTGCTTAACCTTCGTGACTTCACGGAGCGTAGTAAACGCATTCGGCTAGCGCCGCCGGCATTATTTCTTTAAGTAGAGGTTTTAGTCGTTGAAGTAGGACTTTTTCGAATACCTTTGATAGAACTGGAAGCAGGCTTATGGGGCGATAAGATGTAACTTGGTTAGGTGGTTTCCCTGGCTTAGGTATCGCTATGATCTGAGCTATTTTCTATTGACCCGGGAAGTGATTGCATTGAAGAGCGAGGTGAAACATTCGATAACCTCCCGAGGTAGTTCCTGCAGGACTTTCCCTGTGATAAGATCATAACCAAGTTTATTAGGATTGATAAAGCGCTGAATTATTGTTTTAATTTCGTTGGAGGGAAAATATTGTATTGGGAGTGATAATTGGCAGGGAGCGTATATTGAAGTATTTCTTCTTCATCTGCATTTTTCTGTGAAGCCACTGGTTCAAATACAGAAGAGAGATGTTCTGCAAATTGTTCACTTTTTTCTACTTGCACTTCTTGCCCATTCCCGTCTTTCTTTCTTATTGGGGGTACGTGAAATTTTGGACATTTATTTTTCATAGTAGCTTTCCAGAGCGAATAATTTGTTGCAGCAGTTGCTATTAGTGATTGTACATGTTGTGCAAATGATTCATTTCGTAGCTGTTTCAATAGTTGTCTCAGCTGACTGGTAGCTCCATTTAAATTAGCTTTGTCTTCTGGGTGTCTGGTTGTCATCCATACTCGGCGAAAACGGCGTTTCTCTTTTATTTTTTCTCTCGCGTTCACGGGGATTGTCGATTGCTTACTATGTACTGTTTGAAACGTTAAATCCCATGCGGCCTGTTGAATACAGTTTGTCAAGTATTCAGTATCTTCATCAATATCTTCTGAGTTTCTCAGTGGTACGTTTGCTGAAAGGTTGCTATCCAAAATTTCACGATATTTGTTCCAGTCTGTGAAATTGTTGTAAATTCTTGGTGGCGTAGGATATTGTATTACCTCGGAGTTAATAGTCAGAATTACAGGACAGTGATCTGATGACATGTCATAGTTAGGTTCTACTCGGATTTTGTCTGTAGATTTACCTTTAATTATGTAAAAATCTAGGAGGTTCGGGATTTTGTTTTTATCGGTGGACCAGTAAGTCGCTTCTCCAGTAGACACTACAGTAACGCCATTTCGGAGAACATATATAATCGTCTGCCTTTTGGTTGGTTAAGTGTTGAGCCCAGTGAACATTTTTTGCTCTGTAGTCTCCGCCAACAATGAATCTTGATCCAATGTTGTTGAAGAATGCTTCAAACATTGTCTCGGATACGTTATGCCTAGGTGGGCAGCTGATGCTATAACGATTGGACCACCGAGATCTTGCAGTTGAACTGAAGTTGCCTGTAGGTAGTTATTGTTGACTTCTTCTAGTTCATGGTGTTTAATTTTATTTCTTATAATAATAGCAGTTCCCCCGTGAGCAGTGCCATCAGGGTGTTGAGTATGGCAGGTCAAATAACCGGGGATTGTGAAGTACGACTTCTTGGTAAAATGTGTTTCGCTAATTAGCATGATGTCAATATTATAGTTCTCAAGGAATAGCATTAATTCTTTTGTTTTTTACTGCAATGAATGGTCATTTGCATTCCGTGTTGCTATTTTGTATTTCCATGATGACTTGTAGGGATTCATTTTATTTTTGATATGAGAGTTGTTAGTAAATTTAGAACTGAGCCTGTCGCTGTAATATTTTTTCAAGTTTTGAAAAGGATTCTTTTATTACATTTCCTATGTCTGTTGGCTGGTGGGTTACTGCATGGGCGTAAGATCGAGCATTTTTTAATTGTGTGCGAGTAGAAACACGCGAGGGATCCGATGAGCATTCTGGATTTGAATTGAATTGTGGATACTCATCCGCAGCTGGTTTGTAATGAACTGGTGCACTATGATTTACGACATTTTTCCGTTGATCAGTTGTTGGATAAGTTTTTTTAATGAGTTGTTGATAGATTCTACATCCTTTGTAGTTTGCTGGATGTTCGTCTTTGCAAAGTGCACTTTTTGGTTTAGTTTGATTATCTTTCCTACACTCTTTGGTAAGATGATCTCCTCCGTTTGCAATAGGCGCGACTGTGGTTGTACTGTTGGCATCTACATCATTGTACAAGGACTTTCGTTTTATATGGTGGTTTAAACTTCTTTGGCATGCATAAAAGTTGTGATTTTGTAAATATCTCCATTGTTCCCTTGGGGTTCTAAGTCAACGTAGAAAAGACGCGTTGGGTTATTTGTCACTCTGTGACGTATATTATGTATATTTCTTACTTTATGTCCTTGTTCTTCGAGTTCATCTTGAATGCATTTTGTTTCAACTGATGGGTGTACATGTCTGAGGACTACACAAAATGCTCTCTCTTGCTTAAGTTGATAGGTGTGGTACGTTGCCTTTTTTTAGGAATTTTACAATGGATCTGTAGCTTTCTATTGTGTCTGGGTTGACTTTCACTTTCGTTATTGTACATTTTATGTGAATTCATTTTGGCCGTTAGCGTCTCGTAGTGATTATATGAACGACACATTGATAACATTAAGGATAAAAATTGGCGGTGGTTTTGCTTGTGAGGTAACATCAGCTTCGGCCTGCGCTTGCTGTAACTCTTCAGGGCTGCTGGAGGAGTTTTCAGCATTTTGTAAAACTTGTAACCTGTTACTTAAATGCATCTTACTCGTATTTGATATGTCTTCTTGCACTTTAGTTGCTATATCACTGCTGTTCTTACGCTTACGCTTAACAGGGCGAACACGCTGCCAAGTAGGCAATTGTTCAGAATTGCACGGTACCTGGGTTTCTGGTGAGGGTGTTGACTCCATGTCGCTTTCTGCGCCAGGTGGTTGAAGCATGTCGGCGTCAGGCTGTTGTGACGGGGAAGTAGTGTGTTGCCTCGATTGCTCCAAAAGTTGTACTTGACGTTTGGATTCTTGAAGCTCTTGCTGCAATTGCAGTATTTGAAACTGGTATTGTTCGATGAGTAGCTGTCATTGTTGCTGATGATATTCTGCCAAATGCTCGTCAAGATCTGGCACGTTGCAATGTTGATTTTATGCCATCACACTGTCCCCGCTACCGGGGACGGGGCCGGGGCCGAGGCCGAGGCCACGACCGGGGCCGCAGCCAGGATCGAAAACGAAGCCCGAGTCTGGCTTTGAAAGTTTATTGAACATGCCGATAAAATTCACTGCTTTCTTCTATGATAACAATTATATATACTTTAAGTTCTTGGACAACACAATCGCTAGTGCGAACTTATCGCGAACATTCGTATCGAATTTAGTTTTTAACACCGAGAAGCAAAAACAATGGTGTGACTATGATTTGCGGCGGAGCTCCGCTAGTCGGTCTGCACCGCACGGCGTCCCGTGCGGAACTATTTAATTCATGAACGAAAACATTTAGAACTTGTGACTCCAACTTCATCTCGGAAGTTAATTCTCACTTGTGAATAAGTAGGTTTGTACAGTATATTGTAATGCGGTTTTAGTCAGGTGTGAAAATTTTACTTCCTGAGATGACGTTGGAGCCCAGAGCGCTAATGGACGCAATCTCTTTACTCTCTTGTGCCTTACATTACGTTATTCATTACCATTGAATAATCATGATCTAGAAAGTCAATGAAACGGCAACCCTACTTTCTTTGGGTTAGTGAGATGTATAGGACTCGTAAGCAAATTTATTCATAAATTGCACTGTTAGGAAATCAAATTCACAAAAATAATGAAAAATATTCAGAAACTTTTGATCTCATTATAAGAAAAATATGCTAATATGAATATGTTATTCAATATGTATATTGCAAGCAAACAGGGTTATAATTAATTGCAGTCGTAACTCGAGTGGAGTAAAGGCAAAATAATGGCCGTAACTGTATTGAATAATAAGCAGGTATTGTGTATTCCACAGTTACCTTCTTTTCTTTGCACCAGTATTAAGATAATATACTACTCCGCGAAGTGCAATTTGTTTGTTTTTTGTTGAGTTAAATGCTCAGTCTTTGCATTTGGGGATTAACATAATTTGAGGAGTGAACTATCAAAGGAATGAGGGGGAGGGAGTTCTTGGACTTCAGTCTATTCTCCAGATGCCAAACAAACGCAGTGTTTACTAATCATCTATAATTTCACTTCACCCAATTTATGAATTGAAAACATTGTAAATAACTATAAATCAACAAATAAATATGCATTTTGAATGTAGCATCAATGAAAAATAATTGCAAAAAAATCAAGTCGACTGAATTCTTTTGCTAAAGCCCAGAAGAATACGGTTGCACCATTGTGTTTGAGGATTCCATGTCTAACGCAAACATGTTTATTGTTATGACCTAGATAACTCTTTTGTTACATCAGGTAATCTTTGTGTCTCGTATTATGAATAATTATGGTTTATTGAAATACAAGATTCATAAAAGTATGCAGATCATATAGAAGTTGTTTTCATTATTAGTACTCATTATATTTTTTTTTTCATTAATTAATATACTATATTACCGGATTGTAGTAGCATAAATGTTTCTGATCAAAACCACATAGCAGAAGTTGTTTTCCAAACTGTAGTATGCACACTTTTCAAGAACAACAAATAAAATACTCTCTTCTAGTAACATAATAAGTTTTCACGTATATTACATTACATTGTTTAGTGAATATATGGTACCACGGTTTTTCTTACATACCAAGAATATCAAAATAGTTACTAATTCGTCGCATGAATGTCAAATATTTAATGGCGTTCATCCTCTTCCTAGAAGTCTTGTTGTCGCTCGACTTCAGCTGTGTCAGTTAATGTCGCACTGGAGATGAGAATTCACTCTGTTCGCACAGAATGCGAATAAGGGGAATTACACAATATAATTTTCATTTTTCGGTCAGAAAAGGAACTGTTTCATTGTTTTTGGATTTTCCTGAGTTTTTAGGTACCTAATAAAACTCTGCACGGCTCACTTTGCCGAGGCAGCATAATGTTCTTTAAATTCTGCACGCATTAGAAATTTGAAATAATGTTGTTTAATCTGGTCTGAAACAATGTCTAATGTTGTGTTGCCGGTGCATTCTCATATTAGCTAGACAATGCAGATGACTTTGTATGAATGACGATGTACGGATTATTTTGGACTTTCATTTTTTACCTTTTTCGGTCATTTTAAAGCATTATTTGCTGATTTCATCAATTTTAATATCGTTTTAATGGTACTTGCTTTAAATAATATATTCGAGATGCAACAAATGTTCTCCACGGAATTCCTGAGTGGCCTGTTCGATTTCTTCGTTCAGAAATTGTAATGTCAGCTATTGTATGTAATAAGAGGTTCCTGTGACGCCTATCAGCGCCATTGTCAGTTCAGCTGATTTCGAAATAACTAAAGATAGAGATTTCTTGGAAAAGAACAATCCAAACCGGAAGTTTGTAAGCTGAGTTCACTGAAACGAAAGCAAGAAGCCTCAGTAACATATCAAACAGCTTTAGTTGTTCATCTGAAGTGGTTTTGATCAAATTTTTTACTTCATTGTTCTTTGCTTTTGGGGCATTTTAAAAACATTGTAAGAGTATTTTATTCATGATTTTTTGTTATCTTTATGTCACCAAAATGCACCCCCTAGATTCGGGAATTATGCACCCCCTAGTGAACCAGAAGACCCTCGCTGAAGTAAGGGGATTGGCCAAGTGTGAGGTTTCTTGTGTGTTCGCAAGAAGTATTATCTGACTTCTGCTACAAGTAATAAACTATAGACTATACTCGTGCTGTAATCTATGAGCAAATTGCTACAGTAAAAATCCATACTCAAGGTAGAGAGACGGTTGAATAAAGAGTTAATGAAACTGACATAAATCTATTGAAACGTCTAAAACTTTAGTTGGAACCTTGTCATCCAAAGGGTCGATATATCAATTCGTCCTCCTCACTGTAATGCAGTTTACCTGCCCTAGCCACCTCGAATGTCAACTTCATCCGGATAAAGTACGAGAATGCTTCGAAGCTGTTCCTATTTTTCACTTCATCTACCCATTTTGGATACTGTTAAGATTCGGGAATTATCAAGATTCGGACTTCAGCCGTGACGTAAATATATCATAAGAAATGCGGATATCTTTCTGTGCAATTCAAAACCTCGGAAAAAGAATTCTCTTCTTGTCAGATATATGATCAGTTATTATTTCACTTAGGATAAGAACATCGCTTATGTTTTCAAGAACACCGAAATGAATGATAAATTATTCAATCATTATGAATGAAATTTACTTATTTATTTCACAGGTCCATACGGTATTTCCTGAATGTCACTAAAAACTGTTTAATTTGTAAAGTGTTGACAAAGTTCATTTTTATGGCACTGTTTGTTACATCATTCCTTTTTCTCCATGAAATAAAACGTTATGGCTTGCATATGTTATAGAAGTGTTTGTACAGGTCAAGACAATGAAAATAATAACTTGCTAGGCTCATGGTAAAAATATGCTATGGTAGAGGAGAAAAAGATCAATACAATTATGAAACAATTCCCAACTGTATTGTCTATTATAAGTCATTCTCACACACATACTATATATGTTAAAAAAGGTTTTTTAATCATGTTAATAGATGAGAACGTTCGACATCTCTTGACAGTAGCTTTTCTTTCCTAATCATGCTCGTCTACATTCTAAACATTCAATATCGAATGTTGAAAATATAATGAGATACACACGTGATTAATGAATGTAGACATTCATCGAGAAAAAAAGGAAATCGCACGTATCGAGGGAAGCGGCTAAAATGATTAAAGAGAAAGCCATAGCTTCTCAAAGGGAGAAAAAGTACTAATACCAGGACAAGTTTTATGTATTTACGAAATAATATTGAACACTTGTAATTGCATGTACTGATCATCTCCAGCAGTAGTAGGTTCCCTCCAGTGGTGAAACACTGAATTAAAAAATTGATGAGACTTCGTGGGAGTGTATCGTTTGGGGGAGGAATTCGAAACGAGGCTTTACTGTTCATAAATGTCCCTCATATCTCCGTTTGGAAAGCAACGTGTTAAGAGCAAGGTTTTCGCTAATGGCGGCGGTGGCGGCCAAGGCGTTTGCCAAGGGCGAGGGGCGACCGATGGAGAGGCGAGGGCCTCGGGGCCAGAGGTTCCGGGTTCGCTGTTACGTGTCGGGTGACGTGCGAGGAGGCGCTGCTAACCGCCCGCCCGCGCGCAGGCAGTGTGCGGACGCCGCCGTGCTAAGGAGACTTCCACGCCGCTGCGTCGCGTCGGCCCGAGGTAGGGCCCCGCGCCTACACTGCTACCAACTTTTCCCCCTTAATTCCGAAATTGAAAGTATGGGGATTTGTTAATTGACTGATTAGTGTTTCCGGGCACGTCACCGGCTGAGGTCATCAGTCCCGTAAGTGTAGTGCATGCTTTTTATGGCTGGAGGTGTCGGAAATCTTCCCCCGCTGGCTGGCGAGATCGGCGCCGACCTCCGTCGGCTTGCGAGGATTTTCCACCACCAGGTATCTCCCACCAGGGTGGCACCGCCCCAGCCGAGACAAGCCTAAGCTCCCGGTAGGTCTCACCACAAGTGTGGTAGTGTGGTGCATTTGAGTGTACGTGTGTGCAAGTAAGGGGTGAGGAAAGGACAAGGAAGAGGAAGGAAAGATCGTGCGCGGTCTGTGGCCCGTTTGTTAGTGAACTGATCTGGCATTCGCCTGGTTTTGAAAGGATAAACCATGGCAAAACCAATCAGAGCAGCTGGCCGCTAGAATCCTCTTCCAGACAGCAGCTGACAAGTTAGTGTCGAAAATTCTGCCACCTTCGGGACTCGAACCCTAGGATCTCCCGGTCAGATGCACTGTAGTGAAATCAGTTGATGCCATGAGCAATCTTTTTCGGTGTGTGCATTTGTCCGAATCGTGATTGCGGGAGTTTTATTTTTCATTTTTACGATATCTAAAATTTCTAAATGATTTATAAGTATTGTCGTTGTAAAATTCTAAATGATTCGTGGACGCATTTTTAAGTCTCTACACAATTTTAAAATAAGGTAACATTTCAATTTGTCCAGTTTGATCATCAACATGAAATTATCTGCTTTTATATTATTTTATTATTCAGAATTTTTAAATTAGAATTTCTACTGCGATAACCTAAAATGAACTTTTAAAAAGATAAAAATTCAAAACCTAGTCATCCTTTTCCTTCAGTTATTGCGGGATACTTATGGCAAAAATTTCATAGCGGGCATTTATGGCAATTCTCGAATTAATGACGTTTCCATGTGGCTGCGTATAGTCTGCTTCGTATCCTGTAGTTCTTAGTGTTTTAGTCATCAACAGTTTGTATTCACGTCTACTTTGATTATAAAAAGAAAAAACTTGTTAGATATTTTGAAAAATGGCATCTTATCATGAATTGCCTTCTTGGATTTCCTTCTTGGATAAAAGTCGTCAGGGACCAACACAGCAACGATCTCTGAGATGAATCCCATTTTCTCTTCTATTGTCGAGTGAAGACGTGACAGAATATGAACGTAAATTGTTCAGGAAACGTTTCAGCCTCTAGTCAGTATTTCTTCACATTCCATTTGCATGACGTATGAGGAATCTCTGAGAGGCAAGGTCGCCTCCCCGCACAGTGGGTTACAGAGTCCAGCTGACCTAACGCCTCTGCAAAAGAAGCACCCGATGGCTCTGTGGAAGCTACAGTTGCTTGCAAGTTTCAGAAACTTGATATAGTCATTACAATTAATTGGAATAATATTATTACTACAAAAAGACTGAGATTGTGGCCCTGGTAGAGAGTTTGGAAATAAAAATTAATAGGTAACGTTGAGCGCTCAATGGAACCACATTCGAAATTGAAACAATACAGTGTCGGGGGCTTCTAGGATTAGTCAAGTACAATATGTTCATTTGATCTATGTTATTTTTAAAATTGTAAAAGTGTATATTCATCAATGCATTGACGAAAACTGAATAGCATTTACATTCAGTTGTACAAAATTACAATGTTTTCACGTTTTCTTTCTTTGTAAAGTCTGAGCATTTGAAGTTGAAAACTACGAATACATTGGAAATGGTGGTAAAGCTACAATATAGTCGTTTCATTGAAATAGTGAAAGGTATCTCATAACGAACAACATTATTTTAAAAGTACATTCTAGATTAAATGTGATTAGAAATTAATGAAGCATTAAGAATACTGTTAATTGTAATAGCGTTATTCACTCATTAAGATCTCATTGAACATAATCGGAACATTTGTCGATAAACCCACATACAGTTGCATATTTCTCCAGTGTTACGATTAACTAATAAATGGTTAGAATGTTTACTTTATTTATTTCGATTTTCGGGCTTCTTTTCAGAATGAAGTTCGCATTATTTGAGCTCTTTAGTCTTTATAGTGTTTTATTGATAACGAAACATACATTTCTACGTTTGATTCAGAGGCGAAGTCCATGGCTCTATTTCTTAGCCCCATTTCTCAGCTCTATTTCTTAGACTTCTTGAAAAGATTTTGTGACTTTTTGTATAACCGTGCATTACTAATCATTGAGAACCTCAACTATGTTGAGAAGCTATGGCAATTTTTTATTCTTTCAATTCTGATTCTATTTGCTTTTGCTTCTAAGTTTTCCAAGTCAAAGAGCTGTTTAAGTATAATCCAAGGTATTTGTCAATTGCGGCAAGGTCTGTGTTATTCATTTTTAATTTTCAGAGCTAGATTCTTTGCAATGAGAATTAACGTAGATTGTATCTGGCAAGTTGAAAGTTGAAATAATGTATAAAATCTTTCCAAGGATACTTCCTTGTGGCTTACCTGCGCGGATAGGTTGGAATTATAAGAGGGCGTCTTGAAATTTTACTTTGAAAAAAACGATCGCTTATAGATATGATTGGAAGGAAAGGTAATATATACAAGCATTTTATGTAGAGAAGGTCTCCATAAAACATCCCTTTCGTATCGAAACCATCCATTCCTTGTAGGAAGTTTGTTGAATGTGCAGGAAAACAGCAGGGTAGTATGTCGTCTTTTCCAAACCTTGCATTAGTGATGTCGTATCTTAAGAACTTAAGTACATCTTGATTCTTCATCGTAATATGAAACACCCTTGTAAGTTACTGGTGCAATAACCCTGGACTTACTTTCGATAAATGTTCGTAATAGAATGAGACAAATTAGAAAAACAACCCATGTACACTTCCCAAAGATCTATGAAAATTCTACGTTAACATTCTCAGAGAGTTACGTTAACGTATGTTGTAATTAAACCATCCAATATAACAAAACACAAAGATGAGATACAAGCTTTTCTCCTTCTTGTACCTTACTCGTGCAAGTTGCAATGGGAGGTATTACGTCACAGAGTTGCGGTATCACGGCGAGAGCGACGAAGCAAGTTTCCATGTGCGATTAGCACGAGTCGCGCAAACCTGCACTGGTAATCACTAGCGAATACGTCGATAATCCTGACGGTAAAAACCTGAATGAGCGTAACTCGTTTAGATACCCGCGCACTCTCAGATATCTTTTTCCTCGTATTTAAGGGAAACACCGATGGTGTTCGCCCACGCCAGAGTTCAGTTCAGTTGTGCCCTCGCGGAAATGCTTAGTTCATATCTAATAGCAAATTATATTTAAAATCTTTGGTATGCAGAATGCCTGTTCAAATGGAGTTATTTGAATTTCTTAAGAAAAAATATTTTTTCTCTTCGGATTGCACTACTTTTAATACTATCGGAAGTCACGTTCAATTCTGTTTAGTTCGTGGTTAAATACACTTCACATTTTGCGATTCAACAGGGTTTAATTGTGCACATTTTATTACCCTGTGTTTCTCATTTCCTGAAAATGATAAAATTTGAATGAATTTTTGAATTTTTAAAAATTTGAATGAATGAATTTGAAAATGATAAAAATAGCTCCATTTCAACAGACATTCCACATACCATAGCACACACACACACACACACACACACACACACACACACACACACACACACACACACACACACACACACACACACACATTATATATATATATATATATATATATATATATATATATATATATAACACAATGAATCAAATAAAATAATAATAATATGAACATATATTCAATGAGAAAATTTACAGTGACGCAATTTCACAATAGGTTATTGCACTTTAAGTAGCTGGTCACTGAAAAAATGAAACAAGACAAAAAAACAAAACATATAGGCAAAACAAAACATATATTAAATTCGATACAATATTACTGAGGATATTTAGTGAACAGATTGAAAATAATAAAATAAAATAACAGTTATTAGGGAGCGGGACACTTGAAGGCCACCCTGCTTGTAAAATGTAGGACCTCTGCGCTAGCGTAGTTTATGCAGATCGATGAAGCACAAAGTGTGCAATACCGTTTGCTTTGTGGGGGTTCAAACGTCTTGGAGAAGGATGTTCAAAGTATCAAAATTACAACACTCATAAAACAATATTTTGACGTTGTCCCTTAATTCTTATAAGCATTAAAATTGTATATACAAAGAGCGAATTAACACGAGAAATATTTTTAAAAAATATTATCAGAAGTCAAAATGTAGTATGCAATAACTTGAATTTGCAAGGTGATGCGCCGAGTCTTTGTATATTCATGGACCAATCTCGACTAACTTCTTTAATCAAAATCGGTATATTCTCCGTCCTCTTCAGTTGGCATTTTTACGCAAGCTTCAAGTAAATTTAACTTCAAGCTTCAAATGTGTTAACTTTCAAAAACCCGCGACGGTCGTTAATTGAGAAACAATGCTCTAGGGCAGCTGTTCCCAACAAGGATAGTATCGATCATTTGAGACCGATGATATTTTAAAGGGGGCCTACAAAGATTAAGGGGTCGACTGTAGGACAATAGACGAATGAGTCGGCAACTGGTTGACATTATCAAGATCCTTTTGATTACAAAAAATATTAATAAAGTAGATAGTTTTCTCTAACATCAGCTCCGAAATCTTCTAAACAGCTGACAATAAATTACATATTTTCTCCTTTCCTTTCGTATTCCTCTTTCATCGTTAGGATGATTAGAACATTCAAGAATTTATAGCTATGTATTCACAACGTTGATCTATCACGCAGAGAAACATTTTCCGCTACACGCACAGCAGAAATGTTTTGGCCAGTTCTATAACACACGCACAATATTTTGTAACCATTGCTCAACAACGATTAAAAACTCGGCGACTAAGAAGCGGAATCGTTTCCGATTATTGGAAACCAAAGAAATTATTCACAGAATTGCTGTCTTTAAGTCATTTATGTACAATTCTTTGTCTTAAGAATGTTTGCCGCATCTGGCAGAGAAAGTGTAAGGGGGTCGATGAAGCAAACAATTCTTTCAAAAGGGATCTTTGCAAGAAAATGGTAGGGCATCCCTGCTCTAGAAATACAATTTGAAAAAGAGTCTGAGAACTGCTGCGAGAGGTTAAAGAAATATTGCTTCGATATGTCCGTAATACAGTATCTACAAGTAACTGAAATCCAATTCATTACTCGTGCAACGGAGACCTATTACAATGCAATGCAGGAACACACGCCACACCTGCCATTGTTTTTTTTAAAGAAATGAAATTAAAATGAACGATAATATGAAAATTATCGGTTGTTACGAACACATTTGCGAATTCATAAGAAAATTACTGGGAGGGGGTCAACATCCAAGGACGAGGAAAATATCCCCCCGGTGCACCACGTGGATTTCACGCTACTAGAATCGCATTGATTTTGATCTAATCATTACGCTTGTGAAGAAAAAAGTTTCCTAACCACATACATAGGTTTTCTTTCTTTACTTTTAACGTATAGGTTGAACGGAAAACAATTATATAGTTTTCAGAGAGCCTGTGCTTGCTGTGTGAAAAATGAACGCGATCCACTTGCTCTTTTCAGTTGCTTCGTGCTTGTGAGCTGCCCCTTCCATCTCTCCAGCTGTTGCGTCATACGCTGACTGACGTGAGGTCTTTGTGGTTGCAGGAAAACGTGAATATATCATTATGACTGTTGGCGTGAATCACAAAGCACAAGACGGATATTGTTACCTGGGAAAGAATTTTGTTCAACGAGAAAATACAAGTACATTCCAAAGTGCTTTGCTTTGAATGAATTATTGGTAAGCACTGAAACAATGTCCCTTATGATATAATTTTTAAAAACACGTTCGAAATTGTCGTAACATTATCATCGTCATTCATTTTTCGTTGTAACTTTTGTTGGTCCATTCAATGAAAGACATTTAATTGTGTAATTTTACGTATTTAATCGTTGTAAATACTTGTAGATACATTTGAGTCATTTTCAAGTCGTATGAAAGATTGTGCGTTGAAACAGCATATTGTTTATTATAGATATATGTTCTGTACAGTTTACTAAGAAAGAATCTTAACCTTGATCAGAATCTTGATGACCTTTTTGCAGTTTTGAGTAGTTAAAATATTGCAATGGAGTTGGTGCAAAAGGGAAAAGTGAATCTACTATGGTTACCTAATGTTACTTTCTTAATCATCCCGTTTTTTGAATACTGAAACTAACACATTTCTTTATATTATATTATTTAGTTTGCTTATAGCGTCATCATTCCATTGAACAAACAAATTGAAGTGCCTAAAATTTAAGTCAAGGTCTCATGTAACTATTCGAGTAAATATATTTCAATTCGAAATTCGCGACTACAAAGAACAGTGGTGTTGCCACTATACAGATTGTTCAGATTGAACAGATTTCACTTCTCACACATAGAGCATTCCGCAGAGTTCTTGACTGTGTTTCAGTCAAAATAAATAAATAAGTAAATAAATAAACAAACCCAGTAAGAAGGCTGTGAAACGTAACCTGCGAGTTGAGACTGTTCTAGTTGGCACTAGCTCTGCGTAACTTACCATTCAAGAAATTCTAGAAAATAATGATTTCTGAATAATCTTTATATAATTTAGAATATTGTGGTATTAAACATAAAAATATTCTGCGATAAGGCATTGGCGAAATCCACATTTAAATCATGTGTGAATTTCTAGTGGTTTTAGAGAATTTACAAAAAGACGCCAATGGGAACTTTGCATTCTATTTAAGTACTTATTATTTAACATTCATGAAAGACAGAATAGTAATACAAAATAATAGTTTTGCTTCCCAGAGATTCTTCCCTAAAAATGTAACTAAAAGTGCTACACAATGGCACAGACTTTCTCGTAGCATTTTTTTCTAGTTTCCTTAGTGTGGACTGGTTTTAAGGTCTTCCTCCATTCTCTGGCCAGCTGCCATGTATCGTCACCGAAAGTACATTTTCTTGACGTTTTCTTAACTTTTTGGTAACTTAACAGTAAAACTGAAATATTACTTCAAGAATATTAAAGAAGAGTAAAATCTCGTTCAAAATAGAAATTTTCATTGAAAATGTTGATGCCGTTTTTAAGAAAATGGCGATTAAGCATTACTGTAAATGCGAAATTTTAAGCTAATTTTCACAAGAATCTATTGAGATTTCGAAAAACTTCATTTGAAGTTCTTTCAAGCACTTTCACTCACTAATGTAGTAAAGTATACAAATCGATGGAAATGTGCATATTAACGGCGTGCGAGATATTTGAAAATAATTACATTTGTGTAATTTTTGAAAAAACAAAAGAATACACAAAAAATAACGTCATATTAAACAGTGTAATTAGCACTATCCATTGGAGAAATTTGAAAAACAAGTGGAGCCATTTTTGAGAAAATGGCGTTGGAGCGTTTTTGAAAATTCGGAATTTTGAGCTAATTTTTACAGAAAACTGTTGGATTTTCGAGAAACTTTATTTGACATTTAAAGCACATGTACTCATAAATATAAGTGTGAAGAAATCGCCTCTAAAGTAAATATTACCTACGTGAGAAACGTCAAAAAATTACATTTTTGTAATTTTTTGAAAAAACAAAAGAATAGAGCAATATGGCGTTTATGTCATCGAATAGGGTTGGTTGGGCACTAACCCTACCAAAAATTTAAAGAAAAAATTTGAAGCAGTTATTGAATAAATCATGTTTTTGTAATTTTTTTACAATTGCAAATATTGCTCGCTTTATTGCACAAAAACTACTAAAATTTTCAAAAAGTCTACATGACCTTAATGCAAGAACTATTTATGTACAACAAATTTTATTTGAAGTAAAAATCTCTGTATTCAATTTTATAGTTGTAGTAAGACGCCAAAAAAAATCAAACTTTTTGAATTTTCGAAAATTCAGAGTTAACCGTGAAAATGGGACCTAAGCCACCTTTATAAGTGTATTTTACTCTGTTCTTACAAGAAATTTAAAGAAAATATTTGTAGCCGTTTTTGAGAACATTTTGAAAATGTCCGGGGTGCTTCATGTAAAGTATCCTCAAATTTTAAAAAATGTTTTTCAAAATTTCAAAGCTTCAACTAGATCAAGGTTGACAGGAGTTTCTTCAAGTTCGAAAAGATCGTACGTGTGGTTTAGACGCTATGTTTGTTTACATACGACAGACGGACATCCGGACAGAGTGACAGAGTGACGGACGGACGAAAGGATGTTTGACTTTCAATTGGTTTTTCGGCATTAAGGACCCACAAAACAGGGATTCTGCCTACACCACGTGTTAGAGAATGTTTTCTCTTAATTTAACCAGGTTTTATGCACTTTTTCGTGGCCAAAACCCGGCAATGAATGTTTTTCAGCCGAAAATCCGTCGTTTTTTCGCACATCAGTACATAATTTTCTCTATACTACGTATATTACTCCGTATATACCTACGTTTCCGAAAAAGTAAAAATGTTTAACTCCAATGTTTCTACACGAGAAATTTTCCACATTTCTCATTGTGTTTTTACGTCACTTTCAGAACATATTGCTCCTATAGCATGAAAGTATTGGAAAAATATGAAAAAACTAAGTAAACATTACTTTGTGATATAACAACTACTTTTTCAATGATTTCATTCTATTTCTTCAAATAGCGTCCTCTTAAATGCGGCTACTTTACCGAAAGCGATGTGCACGTATGGAAATTTTAAACATTGCATGTTCTTGTCCTCCATATTGATCGTGTTGTTAAGTTTGTGGAATTGTTGGGGCGTTGAGAAAAACTTTCCTTCCTTTGTTTCTTGTTGGAATGGCCTGCGCGGGTGCGTGCATACGAGGCGCCATGCACTGAGGGCACGCCAGCCGCACATACGCGCACGAAGCGGTAGTTGAGGGTACGTTGTGGTTGTGTGGATCTCAGATAATATTATTGTCATAAGAAATGTCAATTAAAGGTCTTTTTACACTCTCTCCCTTACGAAGGTTCCTCGTAAGAAAAGAAGGTTATGTAATCGTGTGCCGGGAAACGGCAAATTTTCCGCAGAAAAACTGTTTTTGCCGGGCTCTGGTAACGAAAAAGTGGATATTTTCAGTTGCTAAATATAGAACAAATTCCCCTAATACATGGTGCAATCAGAATTCATGCTTTGTGGGTCGTTGATACCGCAAAATCGATTCATGGCGAAAATTGTCTGTCTGTCCGTGTACGGGTAGTCAACGCTAGCACCTAAACTATTCATCCGATTTTCCCCAAAATTGATATTCCCCAATTGATCTGTCTGCTGTCACGGCCCCTGGAATCCGAAACCAATATTTTAATTTTAGCGAGTGCTAAAAATGAAGCTCCTAGTATATTTTCATAGTCTTCAAAAAATTGGAACCAAATTTTTTATTAAATTTTGCAGTCGAATAGCGTAAGGTACGCTTAAGAGAATGGTACAGGTCCCATTTTCGTTAAAATTCCTGATTTTTCGAAAATTGGAAAAATTCAAAATTTTGGCAGTGTCTTCCTACAACTATAATTTTGAAGATAGATATTGTTTCCTTAAGAAAAGCTGTTCTTTAAAGACAGATCTTTAAATAGGGTTACGTTCAGTCTTTCGAAAATATATCAGTTTCTGTATAAATTTGCCCGAAATATAGGCAATTTAAAAAAAAATTAAAATGTTTATTGAAGGCAGGTTAACTGGGCTTGGTCAGTTTTACTTCTGACCAAGCCTCGTTAACCTGCCTTCAATATTTCATCAATTGGTCGTTAAGAATTCTTCATAAAATGTTTTTCTCAAAAAACGTTCCATTTTTTACATTTTCTACTCGTATGTAATAAGGGACGGTAAAAAATATGGTACCAGTTCCATTTTCGGCTATTGCTTCATTGTTTCGAAAATTGAAAATGTTAACATTTCAAAACTACAAAATTGATGGTAGAGATTTCCTCCTCGGACAAAGTCTGTTGTAAAAAATTAGCTCTTTAAAAAAGATCATGTACAATTTTTGCAAAATTTGCGCTAGAATTTTAATATATATAAAATTCGTAAAAAAAAATATTTTCTCAAAAACCGCTCCATTTTTTAAAACTTTTTTTCCACGGATAGAAGAAGGGATACTTGAAAGAAAGGCGTACGTCTCATTTTCGTTGAACACTATGTAGTTTTGAAAATTGCATAAACTTAACATTTGGAAACTAAAAAGTAGAAGATACAGATTTTTGTCTTAAACAAAATGTTCTAATAAATCATTTCAATATAAAGGTAATGTACATTTGTTTAAAAAAAAGTAGTTTTCGCGAAATTTGTTAGCAATGGCTGCAGTTATAACTTTGCACATTACTGGCAGACAAGTGATTGGCCTGTAGTTCTTCGCCAAGGAACTGAATTCCGCTTTGAGTAGCAAATATGTGATGCCCCGTGTGAGCCACTCCGGCAGTTCCTTTGGGTTTTCTAGTGTTATTAACAGCTTTTGTTGGATGAAAATATAGTGGGATTAATTTCTTAATCCAAAAATTATAGATCATATCGGTCCCAGGGATTTTCATGGGATCCCATGACATTTGCAGTTTCCCATGTTAATTGCTTGGAATGGGTTCTCTTCTGAGAGCTCCTAAACATGTTCAGATTGAAATCAAGATGCGTCTTTGTGTCGAATTTTGTGTTTAATTTCTTTTTTAAATTTTTTCATTAATATATTTCAAAATTTATATTCCCCAATGGATCTGGCTGATGTGGTGAATCCATGAATTTTAACTGGATATTTTAATTTTTGGGTTCACTTTACATGAAATGTCAAGGACATGTTAATTTTGTATTAAAAAGTGAATCCAAATTTTTGGAATTATTTTTTATAGAATAGAGTAATGCTTATAAAAATTTCGTCGATCCGATTTTCTTTGAATTATCTCAATTTTGGAAAATTGCAGAGTTTAAAAAAAACAATGTTAGAAAGTATGTTCTGTTGTAACACACGAATCAGGATTTTTTACCATCAGTATGGTCATCAGCGTGTGATAACAGTATGATTCAATGAGTGGGCTGTTACTCGTGCTAAGACAGTAAGCGCGGGGCAACAGGGAGGCTCGCGGGTATTGCCAAATTGCCATTCTGCGGGTGGCGCGACGGCCCGCATGGCACGCGAGGCAGATAGGAGGTAGCTGCGGGCGACCCGAAGCGGCCCCAGCTGCTCCGGAGGAAGTGCCCGCCCCCGCCCCCGCCGTCACGCCCTGCGCCCGCCCGCGTCGCGCTTCGCCTCCGCCGCGTAGGTGGAGCCCTCTTGGAGTCGTCTCGCCTCGAGAGGTCGCCCATCATTTGAACTCGCAGGCGCCGCGGGGACATGCAGCAGGAGGCTCCATCTTTATTGTTGTCTTGTATTCGAGTTTGAAGCAGCAATAGCCCATCCCTCTAAAACTACTCTAATCACATATTTTATTTGAAATGTGAACGGGGTTATGATGCAATACTCTTTAAAGAACGACAATTTGCAGAATGGATGAATATTTTTTAAATGTTAGCACAGTATGTAATCAATTCGGTCCATTATGTTTCAAGCCTCCACAAGACTGTTTGCTTTTTGGTCTGCGGATCGTGTTTGTGAAGCCGAAACAAGTAGGTTATCAGTTTCTCTGACTCTCTGATGCCAAACCACCCGAATTCGCATTGTTGATGCTGATAAATCCCAAGCACCAACCCATTTGTGCACATGAGATGTTACATTCATTCCATCAATTAAAAAATATGCCACTGTTAATCCTGTATTTCCTTTTAAATTTTATTGGGAAGAAATACTTTTATGTTCTCCAGAATTGCATTATTATTTTTTGTTTCCTCCATTCGTGTTGATTATCAGGGCGGAAAATGACAAAGTTCCCCGATCGTTTATTTTTTCAGCCATAACGTCCCGTTATTTATGATCCACACAACTATCGTGTACCTTACCAGGAACATGGCTTGAAAGTTCAAAAATATCGGAAGCATGTAATATTATTCTTGGAGAGGAAAGGACAGGTTTAACATTTTTATCAGTCCTAATTGTCTACATAATCTGTGATATAACATTGTTTAGAACACTGCGTCGTGGTACTTCGAGAGCCGTATGCGGACTGTAATAGGCGTTATTTCTCCCCGAAGAACCCCTCCCCCGGGTGGGGAAGCGGGAGTTTAGCCTTGGGCACAGACCGTGAACAGGACACCGTACGCGAGTACCGTTTCCATTATTTGCAGTCATACCTGCAAATATAGGGACCTCTGAATTCCTGAAGTGCTTCATGATATCTGTCACATGCCTGTAAAAATTTGGATTGACATAAACTTTGAAGTGGAACACATTTACATTACACACAGATGTGGTTGCACATTTTCGTGATCTTATTTTATCTTACATTATATTACAAATTAACGGACTTTTCTTCCTATATCAGTTTGAAAATTGTAAGATAATTCACAATATCAAACGAAAACTTCACTATATGTAGTGAATGAAAGCATTTCAAAAGCTTCTTTTAGAATTCATTTCTGCGTTTACGAGCCGTAGTTCATGAAACGACAAAATAATGTTTTTATCTTTATTGGTCAAATGCGTCTTTAACCATTGTTAACATGCAAATCTGCAGATTTGTTAAGAGCACTTGTACCTACCTGTATGTTAAAAAATTAACATTCTTAGCAACGGTTTTCAACATCCTTAGAAACGTAAACAACCATCGATTCATCGCAAGATAAATGTTGATTAAGAAAAAAATATGGCGATGTACAAATCAAATCAGACTCAAACAATTCAGAAGTAATTCACATTAGTTTGGGGAATAATTATTCTTCATTGTAATATTATTAATAGTACAATTAGAAAAATGTATATTAGCTAAATTAACCTCATTTTTCTCACATTCCACCAAATGAAACTCTACTCTGGTAATCATATTTACTGACGATGTGACGGTGTCGCCACTGGAAGTCATCGCTCCAATTTCCTAACCGAACGTCGTCTCTTTAGGTATCTTTAGGTTCAGAAGAATTATTTGCACCCATCTTTCTCGAACCACGGTGTATGAATATTGTTTGTATAGATATATCGGAAGCAGCACCTCACTATATCGTACTAACGTGCCGCAGCAACAGAATTCACGTGTTTACTATCACAGTAATGTCGTAAATGTTTGCATTATTCGTGAGATTTTATGATGACCGAAAAAGTGCTGAACATACCACGAAAAGTTACAGTGTTATTACTGCATCGTCCAAATTAAAAATCTCGGCTCAGCTACGCTCCGCCTCATTTTTAACTTTTTGTCTTGGCAGTAATAACACTTTAGAAGGGACTCTTTTCAGCAATAATAACACTTTTCTAGGTATGTTAATAGCTATTTCTCACCACTGGTTGTTCCGTTCGATTAATTTCAACGCACTGTGGAGTCAGGTCTTCGGCCAAAGCCCTCGTCATACACATGCCTTTTAGTTGGAAGAATTTCACTCAAAGGATGGGATTGTGACAAGAGGGCCGATGACATTCGATGTCGATTGAATATGAGCGCCGAAGTTTCTTCTTCACTTCTCCGAAATCATAATTTGTATGATTTTATAACTTTGAGGAAAGTTTGGACTAGCGCAGTTCACTTGTCTTTACCCTCGCTCGTTCCTGCGCAGAGGCAATGCAGATTTTGGAGTGCACCTTCAGATTGTCGCCACTTAAGTTTTCATTTTAAAAAAAGTAATACCATTTCGGGTCTCTATTGTCTTGTTAAAATGCATCCAACACAAATTACAATGGTTTTAAATGACAGAAAACCCATAGTGCAATTTTCTATATTTTAATCTTTGAGCGGGAGCTCTTATTTCACTTATGTTATTTAGTGCGAGGTGAATTCGTTCATCACCCTCACGTTTTCATTTTTCGGTTAATAAGTAGAACAAACAACGTTAACATATGTTTTAATTTATTCTACAGTGATTACTGTTAGTGTTAAATGTAAAAGAAACAATAAAAAATTATGCCTTATTGAATTTTAATGAATGTTAAACAACACAAATATTAAGTGCAAAAAACAATTATGAATGATTGAATGAATATGAAATGGTTTTAAGAAATCACTAATGGACTTCTTTTGAAAATATTACATCAGTTTTATACTTCATTATATTTTGTGAATTTTCTTTTTATTCAAAGTTTAAAACGCTTCTTTGTCATCTTTCTTCCATTATTTCACAATGCATACAGAATGCTCTTTTTGCAGACAGATTTCTTCCCCTCAGCATGATAATTCAATCAATCAAGTCCGAAAATGTTTTAAAAATACCTAATATAGATCTTCATATATGAGGACAAAACCCAAAGATTATACTTCCATAACCAGGCGCATTGTGAATTACATTCACACAATGCAGTCTTTCGGGAAATGAAGATTATAAAGTGAGCTCCAGTATTTCCGAACATCAAAACAAGACTGAGGATACGAGCAAATGTTGATAGAAAGGTACTAAATGTGGCGCGGTGTATTGTTGAATTTTCCAGGAAGGACATAAAAAGGCCGCTCTAGTGAACGGAATTCACCAAAGCGCTCGCTTTAGGATTAAAATAATCAAATAGCTAGCGAAAACTTGAGTCGATATCCATCGCGAGTTGAGGGTTCATTTACTCAGCTTTCTTTACAATTACAGCTGATACAGATTCACACACATTACAAACTATTTCTCATTGAAAATGCCATCCCACCTCATAAATTTCTCTCCCTTGATATTTTAAGCTTTTCTTTCTCATTTTTAAGTCCCCTCGTTCACAACTTCGCCTCTAATACCTCTCGTCCTCCCCCTACTAAACTTATTCATCATAATACGTACTACACTTCTTCCTCTCTGGTGTCTCCTATTCCTGTATTATCCTCCTGTTTCCTTAGTTTCTCTATCCTCATTGTTTATCCCACTCCACTTCCATCCCCATCTCCATTCCTCATACTCTATCCATTCATTACAGAAGCACACAGAAAAAAACGTTTACAGACCCAAAGACTTAACACATGTTTCTCTATGTATTTCGACGCGCTGAATCCGAATTAGAAGCCAGAATTGCGCCATCACCTTTCCAATTATTTGTAATCGTAAAAAGAACGATATTGACATTGTACTTTTTGTTTCGGGGGTTGTTGTAATACCGGAAGACTTGCTACATGTTTCTCTATGTACGTCGTCGCATTAAATCCGAATATGAAGCCAGAATTGCACCACCAAATCCAGTTTTTTAATTGCGAAAAAACACCGTAAAATTTCTAGATTGTTAATTTCACTCTGGTTAGTGCGATTTAAAAAACGGAGGCTTACTATTTCTACGATGTTCATTCCTTGCTCCTTTAAGGTATCTCAGTAAAGCAAATCTTACTATTTCCTTGTAGAAATCATTGTCCTTGAACTGTCTAGTTCTCTCATAACACTCTTGTTCTTGGAATTCCATCATTCTCTCTTTAATAACCCCCTTTCCGTTAGCGCTTTTCTCTCTTAATCTTCAAAGAACTGTACCCTTTCCTCCAGATCTCATCTTGGTGGCCTCTTTCTTTATTACTTTCCAACATTTTCTGGCTATCCCGCCTCCTCCTTCTCCAACACTTTCTAAAACATAAGGCGATATCATACATTCGACATTCGGTAAGTAGCAAGCAAGAGCTTGCTTGCACCGATGCTATGGGGGAAGTTCGCTTCATTCTATGTGACCAAAAGACGGGCGCACTGTGGGGAGGGCGAGCACAAAATGTTTGGCGTTCGGCAAATAATACGTAACCCATTCGCACTACTCGGGCTTCCGTAAGAGGTTGCTCGCAACTCGCCGACTGGCGAATGTGATGAGCCGCCTAAACACTATACCGAAAACAATTCCTCCTTCCTTTCCCCTGAACTTACTTTTGTGGGGAGTTGTTTTAGCATTCTACTGAAGCGTTAAATGCGTTAAACGTGTACACGCGTTGACGCCACTAGACACGTGGGGAGTGGGGAGGGAGGCGCGTTGGCGTGGGTGTGGGCCCTGGCGGCGGCCCAAGGCTGGGCCCAGGCCCAGGCCCAGACCCAGGCGCTGCCGCAGTGCGCGGGTCGCTGCTCCGCCCCGCGCGGGGTCGCCGCCCTCGCGCCACACGCCCCTTGCACGCGCCAGCCGCAGCGCCGGCCGCCCGAAACAGCCAGCGGGCTCTGTTGCCTTCGCTCAGCGGCTGCTAGGCACAATAAAAGACAAAAGTATGCAGTGTAATTTTTGTTATGTATGGTTAGATGTAATAATTGTGGGTGGTATTTGATCTTACAACCTTCAATCATTACACATATACTAGAAACAATTTTCAGAACGTAACAATTAGTTAAAATGTCTTTTTGTTGAAAAATTGTAGGCCTCGTTGAGGCCTACAATGCCTGTGTACTAGGAACAAAAAATTTAAAAGGTTCAATACATACCGATTTTAACGCAATAAGTTTGGCTCCTATTTGGCCTTACAACTCTCAATCATTATACGCAGATGATTAACAGTTTTTAGATCCTACTAAGAGTAAGTTGAGGAAACATTTTCATCGCAGAATTGTTGGTCTCTAAGAAGGTCATAAAATGCAAGGATCAATAAATTAATGCGTTTCAAAGTCATTTTGGATTCTCTCCACAAGCCACTTTTGCGTCATCGATGTCTTGGCTGCACTCTAGTAGCAATCGTCAAACGTTTGCAATTGCGTATTGGGATGCGCAGTCGACGAATGACAAGTAGCCGTTGCCACGGGGGAAAGACAGTAAAGCGGAAAGCACCCGCCTAAATAGTCTCCTCTATTGTAACCTACGTAGTAGTGAAGTGAGTGTAGCAACGGTATCCCCCTCCACCAAAAATGGATTTCTTCGGTGTGATTGAGATAATGTACCTCACCTCCATTGGAAGCCACAAGAAAGAGATTTGCTAGGTGATTGACGAGAGTAGTGGCGCTGCCGAAGAGGGTATTTAGACCGCTAAAGGCATTGCAGCGATAACAGCATTGTACGATAACAGCACGTTTGACAACGGAGCTCTCATTTGTAGCGCTAAACTTAACAATTCATTTGCTTCTTACTTTTTCGCACTTACTTCGTAAGAAGAAAAAGGATTGTAATCTTGCACCAGATAACGGCGAATTTTCGACAGCAAAACTCTTATTGCCGGGCCCTGTTACCGAAAAATTGGATAAATCTTGTTTCTATTATAGGAAATTACTTCCTCTAACACGTTGTTAAGTCAGAACCCATGTTTTGTGGGTTATTGATACCAAAAAATCTATTGATGGCAAAATGTCTGGCTGACCGTGCGTCCATGTGTCTGTGGTCAAAGCTAGCACCAAAACCGATCAGCTGATTTTCTTCAAAACTGATATTCCCCGATCAATTTAAACTCGAGTTCTCTGATATTGAAACGGATATTTTGATTTTTGACGGTACTTTACTTGAAGCCACTTTAACATTATCAAAATTTTCTCAAAATGGCTTCAAATTTTTGGATTAAACTTTGTTCTCGGATGGCGTAAAAGACGCTTAAGAGAATGGTGTAGATGTTTTCGTTTAAATATCTGCTTTTTCGAAAATTGCAAAAATAATTTTTTCAGCGTCTTCCTACAACTACAATATTGAAGAAAGATTTTTTGTTTAATGAAAGGTGTTCTTTAAATACATATCTTGAAACAAGGTCATGTACATTTTTTTTAAAAAATGTATCTTTCGCGTAAATTTGCGTGAAATGTATGAATTTAAATTTTTTTCTCAAAATTCGCTCCAAATGTTTCTTTAAATTTTCTCCTGTTATGTATCAAAGTAGAGTAAAAAGCAAGAGTCATTTCTGGCGAACTCTCTGTATCTTTAAAAAGTAGAAAAAGTTAATATTTCAAAACTACAAAATTGAAGATAGATATTTATGCCTTAAATAAAATCTGTTCTAAAAATCAGATCTTTAAAAGTGCCATACAATACGCCATACAAAAGTGCCATACAAAAGTGTCTTACAAAAGTGCCGTACAATTGTTTTGAAAAAACTATTAGTTTTCGCGTAATTTGTGCTAGAAAATGCGATTAAAAAAACATTTTGTCCAAAAAGTCGCTCCAAATTGTTTCTTCAAATTGTCCCCTCGGACAGAACAGGGAACACTTAAAAGAATGGCGGAGTTCTCCTATTCGTCAAACTCTCTGAAATTTCGAAAATTGTATATTTCGAAATAATACAGAAAGTATGTGCCGTGGGAGCACCACGAGTTAAAAAAGCACGCTCACAGTGACACCTTCTACACTAATGGTATGCTTTGACGGTTTTATATACTACACACGACAAAGTGAAATGGTCATTTAGTATATTTCTGTCATCGAATTGTTTATCATTATAATTTTTTTTGTTTCGTATTGGTAACTAGATGAAAACATTTCTAGTCTCTAAAATAGCATGATAAAGTATTATTAACGGACACATAATAAGTACCCTAAAACCATGCTCTCAAAAAAGCACTATTTTTCGCAAAAATCGTTAAGAAATCGTGAACAAGAAAATAATGTTGTGAAGGTGAAAAAGAATCAGTTCTAGTAAATGAACGATGGATGAATGGTCTACGAAATGAATTCTGAAAATATTGGATTCTAAAAAATTGGAGAACGCTTTCATTTTTTATTTACAAATGTGTACTACATGTCTGAACCCCTCAAACATAACTTATTGTGATTTGTAAAATGGTTATGCACGCGTCTTTGTGACGAAACGTGGGTCTGGTTTCAAGTGTAGTTTTACTAGTATGTGTGACGTACTTAGCAAATTTCCGGGAACTTCGCTTGTAAAGCAGCCGTCACAAATTAGAGATGAGAGATCTGTCATAAAAGGATGCCGTTACCAAACAACATTATGTACTGTGGAGAGTGTGCGGGTGAAATTGCGAAACTGTTTTTTTGGTTTGGGTAAAAAACTGTGTGCTGGATTGGGTAGAAAACAATCTTTCTCTAGTCAATATACATTATAGAAAATTTATATCGAACCGATGAAGTAATATTATTATGCGCTTTACATATAATATATTGGCGGTTTTGTATGATTTGTAAAACGTCATCGACCAAAACCACGTTACTGCTGGGTAGAGGATTGCCCGGCAGGATACATGAAATAGATTTAAGAGGGGAACATGTTGAATTTTGTAGATTATGCTTTCAGGTAATCAACAGACACACGTGCAATCTGCAACACAGGGTAAGCTATCACACACGTCGTTCATTAATCAAAAACTGCATCCTAAGCCTTTACGGCCTAGCACCGTATAAACCCCTTTTTGTGATGGCACAAATCATGCTTCGTAGGCCATAATCTATAAACTCTTTTTGAAAATTGTATTGAATTCTCGGAGGTTTAACTCTTCTTAAAATCCCCTCCAAACCATGGGTGCTCAGAAAAGTGTATAATCTCGAAATTCAAATGAAATTAATTGACTATGTGAAACCTTGTTATTACAATGCACAATAGAAAGAGCTGTAGAAAATTTACAACCAGAAAGTTCCACATATGCACTATACAGAAAATCGAAAGCTCCAAAAATATTATTTTCATGACGTTCTTATTCTTCAAAACTCATGAAATGAGGGAGGTTTATAAATTCTGGAAAAATACTCACTATTCTTTGTCAACACTGTTACATATATTTCTGAACATTATATTGAAAAATATATTAATCTAGTTCTGTGAATATGTTTTGAAGTAGACTATTGTACTATATCGTATCATTCACCTTAACTGAGAAACGTGATGTATAACTTCAAATTGTAATTGAAAATCTTTTGTAAAGGGACTCATGTAACGACTGCTGATTTCTGGACATGAGGTTTACTTATATTAATTTAATAACCTTTGCATTTAAAAATGGTCAATATTCGAACATAAAACACGTGCTATCTTCATCAACTCTGATCTCATGATGCAAGACTATATGACAAACTCAGGATGCAACTGTCAGCTCATGATCTTATATTGTATTCTAATTTTGAACCCGACAGAGTGGACCAATGACTCCAGATAAGTGTTCATTCTATTAATTTTACAATTTTATTAAAATTTAGAGTTTATGCCATAAAACCTCAATAATATTAACGTCAAAAAATTATATTAAGCGTTCAAACATATGGATCCCACTCCCATTTAATAAAAGCAAAAATCATGCAATTTGGATTAGTAGACATCTAAAATTGCTTTCTAAACGAAAATACTTAAGGGTTTTAGAAATGATTATTTAGTATTTTGTGCAATTTTATCCCATGGATCTACATCTTTCTGTTTATTCATACCAAGAAACGCTTAGCGAAATTATAATGCTTTCTCATTGAACAAATATATGATGAAATGCACAGTTCAGGGGCTGGCCGTAGAAAGTTGGGTTTTAGTATGTTGCTATTTCACATTTAAAACAATGATTTACAAAGAGTAAAATGTTTGCAGCGCCCAACTAGAGTTTATTTATTTAAATATGTTAACAACAAAGTGTGCAAATGCAAATAGTATGAAAGTAAAAGATGACGTTGGGAAAGATAAAAATGTAGCCAGAAGCAAAGAGGCATCGTGAAGAGATTTTGATCAGTATGCTGATGTGCTTAACGAAAGCTATCTTAATTTAAAATAGCTCAGAATTAAAACACTAAAATGTCGTAGGCGTCAATGATTAATAAACGCTTACCTAGTGTTTGGAAACGTTTACGTAAACGAAGAAATAAAAGAGGTCACATTCGTCAATATAGTATTTTTATTCAGATAGCCGGCTTTCGACGGCTTTGCCGTCATCATCAGTCTACAATGTATAGAAAAAATATAAATAAATTACAAATAAAATACAAAATAAGATAGCAAATTAAATTTCAATTAATAGATACATTTTAATTTGAATTACAAATAATAGATAGTTTTGCGAAAATTGAAATGCAACGGGAGGATTAATATAGCAGTTCAAATTAAAAATTATAAAATACCAATGAAGAAAGGTACATTATGTGATTGCAAAAGGTACGGAACGATTACGAACAGATAAAATTGCAAAAAATTAAATGCGAGGGGGGGATTAATATAGATAATAGCAGTTCAAATTACAAATTATAAATATAAATAAAGAAATACACATTCTAATATTGCAAAAGATACGAAAAAATGGGGGAAGTAATTATAATTAATAGCAAATAATATTACAAAGATGGGGAAATAATAAGTTGAGCCGCTTTGCTTATCTCGCTGCTTTCGGCAAAAGTCGGTAGACTGTGCCCAGAGGGAACGTGACACGGGGTTTTTATTGCTTTCTGGAGATCCGCGAAGGGTCGGAGGTTTGTTTTGTGTTTTCTTGGAAATGTCTTAGGAGGCAGGGGGGTCAGTTTGTAAGGTCGGGGTGTGTAAAATGATTAGTATAGGGAGCATGGGGAAATTAGTTTGTTCGTTGAGGAGAGCTTCAGATTTTTGCTTGGCTTGAAATATCTGAAAAATTTCTAAAGCGCATTTTGTATTTCAAGAATTTTAATGTCTGAGTCGGGGTGGAAAGTGTGGCCTGTATATATAAGATGTGAAGCAAAGTGCTATCTATTTGTATTGTGCTTCCATGCATCTAAATGTTCTTTAACTCTGGCATTGAACCTTCTACCCGTCTGGCCTGTGTATTTAGCCCAGCAATTGTGGCAGTGGAGTTCATAAACTCCTGATTTCGCCATGAGTAGGGTGGTGTTCCGAGGTGAGAGTAGGTGTTTGCGGGATTCATGTGTGGTAAAGGAAACGTGAAAAGCACAGGCCACACTTTCCACCCCGATTCAGATATTAAAATTCATGAAATAGAAAATAAATACTGGAACAGAAGCGCTTTAGAAATATTTCACATATTTCAAGCCAAGCAGAAATCTGAAGCTCTCCTCAACGAACGAATTTCCCTCTATCCCCTCTACTAATACTTTTCCACACCCCGATCTCACAAACTGACCCCTCCCCCGCCTCCTAATATATATCCAAGAGAACATAAAACAACCTCCGTCCCCTCACCGGATCTCCAGAAAGAAATAAAAACCCCGTGTTACGTTCTCTCTGGGCACAGTCTACCGACATTTGCTGAAAACACCAAGATAAAAACGGCTCAACTTATTATTTCCCCATCTTTGTAATATCATTTGCTATTAATTATTATTACTATCCCCCTTTTTCGTATCTTTCGCAATATTAGAATATGTATTTCTTTATTTATAATTTGTAATTGAAACTGCTATTATCTATCTTAATCCTCCCGTTGCATTTCAATTTTCACAATTTTAACTGCTATTTGTAATTGAAATTAAATTGTATCTATTAGCAGTAATTTAATTTGCTATCTTATTTTGTATTTTATTTTTAATTTATTTCTATTTTTCTGTACATTTTAGACTGATGATGACGGCAAAGCCGTCGAAAGCCGGCTATCTGAATAAAAATACTATGTTGACGAAGGTGACCTCTTTTATTTCTTCGCATAAGAACGTCAACACCGAATCAGAATTTTCACAGTTTACGTAAACGTTACCTACATGTTTGTCTAAACGTTACAAATAATTGTTTGCGTTTGACCAAAACAACTTAAAGAAATTAAGAGAAATACGTGTTTCATATACTGATTGGAAAGTGCTAAAATCTCCTTTTTTTAAAAATTAATCGATTTTTACTTTCTAGTAATGGAGTATAAATTTGTGTCATGGCCAAAAAAAATATTTGACTGGTATATGTGTTTCGGGATTTCTGATACTTGAAAAATGTTTTATAAAACGTCCATCTAAACGCCTATGTCTGTCTCCCCTTCTTGTTCGTTCCTGTTCGTGATTGCTGCCATAAAGTATGTGTCTATTCGTTTCTACATCACCTCTCCTTTGGCACTAAAATTGTAGAACCTGAATATTTTTAAAAATTGTAAAATAATATTCATTGAAAAGTAGCAACAACTTGTCACATTCAACAGCCTAATTTACATCAGATCTGTCATCACAATTACATACCAATGAATAATTATAAACGAGACAAAATTGGGGTTGCGAAGTCGCTACAATAAATCGCGGAGTATGTGAGAACCGTGAGCTGGTTACGTGTGGGTCTGGAGGTTGCTGGAGGCTTCGGCAGGCTCTGGAAGGTGACGGACAGGCTGAGCTGCCGCTGGGCCAATTTGCGGCTTCGCTCTGTAATCCGCCGGTCTGTCAGCCTCCGAGAGACGCGGGCCGGCCGCGACGGACGGGTCGGCGAGCGGGCGCGGCGGCCGGGCGCCCCGCAGGCGCGCGTGACCGCGTCACGGGCGGGCGGGGCGGCGGCGGGGGCGGAGGCGGGGGTGCCTAATGAAGGCGTCGGCGCGTCTAATTGCCCGCCCGCCCGCTCTGCGGCGCCGCGCCGCACCGCGCCGCTTCTTAATCGATCTGTTTGCCAGCCGCCGCAGGGCGAGCGTGCGGTCGCCTGACGCAACGGCTCATCAATCTCGGTAGGCGCCTGTCGCGACGCAACCCGCGGATCACCTGTGTCGCGCGGGCTGCCTCAGAGCGTCCGGCCTACATCGACGGCGTGCACGGTTTCTTCAGTCCGGGTTCGCGGGCTCGCCCTGGTGGCGGAGACGCGCTGAAGACGTTCTCAATCTGTATTACTGTGAAATGCGTGGTGTTCGTCTATTAAGTGAGACGCCATCGTCGCCAGAACAGCTCAGATTCCAACCTACAGCTTCCCACAGCTCAGCAGAGAGAGCCTTCGTAGAGTCATTCATTGTCACTGTTGGTTCTTGGGTTTTATAATAACATTCTCTTATTTGTGCTGAGTGCATTGTTAATGATAAGCGTTTTTTTACTCCGAATGTTAATGTAATTTTATTTTGATAGTATATGCCTGGGAGATTTATATATATCAACTTTGGTCAAAACTAATCAAGTAACAAAGTACTTTCCGATTATTTTTTCTTCAGATGCATGAATGACATCACTTGTGAGAAAAAAGGCTTTCTATGTATCCTCATACACAAAGTGGTGCATATCTAATTAATCGAAAAATACATATTCTCATTGAAACATTTGATGTATTCGTTTTTACATTTTTGAAAATAATATAAATCAATTAAACACATTATATCTGCAGATATATTTTCTTTACTATCAAACGTAAATATACGGAATTATTTCGCAAAGGAAAAGTATGTGCATTGAAATAATAAGAGTACAGTTCTCTACTTTGGTCAAACGTACCCAGTGTGGACAGACTTCTTACATTCTAATATTAACTGAATCGGCTCATAATATCGCCTCTTCTTGGCCGAACAGTGTGGTCTCATCATATTTGTAAGATACATATTACTGACTTAATGAATCGAGAAAGTGTTAAATCAGACAGTGGCAATCATTGCTTCCCCTTCAGGTTACATTTGCACATTTTCATCGTGTATTCCAGCAAGAAGTTACTTTATGGAAATGACGTGCTTTTTCGCTGTCTTGAGAGAGGCCGTCTGCGAGTAACCTTGGAAAACTGGCCAAGAACAACGCACGTATTCTGAAATGAGCACACCCAGTTTTGATGTAATATTAATCGGTATTCCCCTTCATTTTTAAAACAATTTCATTTATAATTTTCCTGTTATAGAAGAATTTGTTCCTGGAATTGCTGTGGAATTGTGTCTATTAAAAGTTTATCTGTAAGTTCCAGGGAAATAATATTGTCAGACACTGCATTGTCATAAGATATTTTATTAGAAACATTTCGTAAAGAAAATTATAATCCTTATGTTGAAAGTGCGTTTACAAATAATTGCACTATTATGGCACTTACGTGACTTGTCATAAAGCTCAAACAGTAGCATCTTAGACGCTTCTACCTGTACTCCGCGACCTACATTTTACATGAAGGTCTATTAACACAAAGAAAACCGATAGAATGTTACAACTTTTTTGTTTTAACTTGTCAGATTTACGAAGCTGTATTAGTAAATCGCTGGACCCAAACACGTTTTAGAGCGTTAGCCAAGAAACGGCATATTCACGTGTTGGTTCGCGTGTGCCCCGCGGTGTGCGGCGTTGTTCCGGTGACGGCCGGTGCGCGCGCTGCGAAGGAGGCGTCGGGCGGAAGCGGGCGGAGGAAGCGCCGCCGCAAATCACCTTCCATTGAAACGGCTCCTCCCCTCGCCACCCGTCCCCCGCAACCGCTCTTTCCCGGACGCCTCCTGACCCACTCGGAGACGCGGCCATAGGTCGTAGGATTGGCCTTAGGCAGAAGAGCGGGCTGGTGCCGCGTGGCAATGGAGCGCCCGCAGCCGCCACTTGCGCAGGCTAATGCTTGCAGGCAATGCGCATACACTGCGTGAATGTGAGCGCTACCGACAAATTACCGGAAGTGGCCCGTGAGTGGAAGTGAAGCAAAAACGATCCTACAAGTTTTACCGGAAATTTCAATTTCCAATCAAGTACAAGAAATTTCGTAATATAATCTATATAGTAATGGTCCATTATAATATGTCTGTATCAAAGAGAAGAATCAATATTCGGAAAACTAAAAACTAAGAAGTAAAAAACAATTCCATTATAGAACTATTGTAATCTTGGACCATCTAAACATATCTGCGGCTGGAATATGCATAACTGCAGAATGGAGAAAGTGCTCACTGTGACGGCAACTATCCACTGGAAATGGCCTTTTTTTACAAATCAGTGTTAGAAATCTTTTCTTAAGCAGTGGCACAATAAGACGAAGTAATATTGCTGTTGATGACGATAGTGCCCGTTTTCAGTGACTGATAGTGGTTCGTTTGAAGCTCAGCGTTGCAGGGTGTTGGTGTGCAGAGTCCTACACTTTGGGAATCTAATTCGTAAATTGCATTGTTTTTTTCATATATTCGCAGAGCTGTACCTGATCCACTTCCACTCATGAACCACTTCTCGACGTTTTTGTAGAGTTGAGGTTCATTCTGGATCTTTCCTTATACTCAGGGATTCGCTCCAAGTACCCGATTCATTGATACGAATGAATCGGGTTTCTGAATCGGAAAGCCCTTTTCTCTGTTCTATTGGATTTGCGAGGTTTTATCAACTGATCTATTGCAATTCACTAATCCTAAAAGATCTTCTTTACGAAAAAAAATGTTTTTCACAAAAGCACAGTTTTCCACTTTAAGAAAGTGAACATTCAAAGGACGTTCTAGGTGTACAGCTTATGTACAGCAGTTAACGAGATAAAATAGTGCCATCCAGGTCTAACAATCATGATAAGAAACGTTCGTTCCCTATTTTTGTTGAGTTTCAATGTTTACGAGGTTAAAATACTTTAAAGGATACGAGATTCAGTTGAATAGTTAGATAGTGCAACAAATCTCTCACAACACAGATGAACAGCAAGGACTACCTCATCATGAATTCGCTCATTAGCAGTTTCATTCGTGCTGATGCAACAAAACCTCTCACTACTGTGAATATTCATTGCCTCGTACCCTTAAAATCTCTGATAACAGTTTGTCCGTCCAATTCGTAGAAATATTTTTCGCTGAGATGTTGCACGAAGCCAGAAGCTCTAACTTTGCATTTGAGGAGCTGAAGGATCTCACGCTCACTCATAATTTCCGGACGATTTAACCCTCAACGCGGAGGAGCTGTTGCTTTGTTTTTAACATGCAAAGGCCGTGAGCGGACGGGAGAAGGGCAGGAAGGAGGCGAGAAGTTGAAGAGGATGTCCCCAGTCGCTGAGCAGCGAGGGCACCGTTGACGCAGCACTTTCCGGGACGAAAGCGAGCACGTCAATCATCTAACATTGAAATAGTCCCATGATATTCGGACGTGTCGGAAACGTTTGTTGTAGTTTTATTTGAGCAGTTACATACAGTTGCGTAGCGTTATTATTTATTCATTTAATTTATTCACATAATCATGACATTGTTTTGTTTGTTATTGTGTGGTTATTGTCACATCATACTGTATCGTAAATGATTTACGAATTGTGCTTGTAAAAAGGCATATGAGTAACAAAAAAGTTGAGTAGGATATTCGCAATAATCTTTGTAATTAATATTTTTGACGCTTTTGTCAATAATAATAATAATAATAATAATAATAATAATAATAATAATAATAATAATAATAATAACTCAAGCACATTATTAAAGACCCCGAAGCTCAAGCACATTATTAAAGACCCCGAAGTGCCTTCTGATATCTGCCGGGCTTGTGGTGTAGGCCAAGAAACGATCCAGCACATTACTACGGGCTGCAGTATGCTGGCCCCAGCGGATTATAAACAGAGGCACGATATGGTAGCACGAATCATCCACGCCAAACTTGCAAGGAAATGTGGAACTGCTAGTGAATTTGATACACCTTACTACAAGTACCATCCACAAAATGTCATCGAGAATAACATCTATAAATTACTCTGGGACCAAAGCGTATTGACAGACAGAACAGTTCATCATAACAGGCCGGATGTAATACGCTGGGATAAATCTAAAAGAAAAGTATGGCTGATAGACATAGCAGTTGTAGATACCAGCAACCTCGACACAACACACAAAAAGAAAATTCAAAAGTACAGGGAACTTGCAGAGGTTATAAAGGAGCAGTGGCATGTATTGGAGGTGGAGATTGTGCCGATCGTCCTCTCAGCAACAGGTGTGATACCTACCGTCCTGAAGCACTCTCTGAAAAAACTGGGGATCGAGACGAACATTATCATCAATCTACAGAAAGCTGTGATCCTGAGCACGTGTTCTTTAGTCAGAAGATTTATGGGTTCCTAAATAAATTTGTGTTAAAGAATTATATACTTTTTAATTTATAAAGTAAGTGTTTAAATTTATATTTGTTGAAATGTTTACCTTCTAATAAGTTCTTAAAATAAATAAATTTTTGTTAAAAGTAATGTACTACGGAAATCATGCTTTGATAGAAATATCTGTATGACTCCTCAAACATGTACCAGAAAGCTGTGAAAAAATAAATAATAATAATAATAATAATAATAATAATAATAATAATAATAATAATAATAATAATAATAATAATAATAATGATAGGAAGAAGAAAAGAAAAAATATTTGGGCTAAAGCGCAGCAGCGTTTTTGCTAGAAAAGCAGAAATGTTTTCATGAATGTTTCTGTGATATTTGTATTTCTGTGAAATATTATTTTCAAATTGGTTTCATATTGAAACGCTCTCACATTTTAAATGAACTCCATGACGCAGAACCATACGTGAAGATCTGCAAGCCAAAATGCTGTGAAACGAAGGATAGAAGAACTCTAAGGGCTCCGTCCCTGCGCCTGCGAGGGGAGGGCGCATAGTTGCCGTAGAGGATGTTCCCTTCCTCTGAAAAATTGTAAATGTCTGAGAGCTAGAACGTCCTAGTTTCTTCGAGAGACAGGAGATCCGCTTTTTACTTACAATGTTTACGCATACTTCTAGTGTGCCTTCTAGCCTCCGTGCCCAGGCCGTTACCAGAGCTTTTATTCTGCCGTGGTATTAATACAACTTGTCTTCGATTCAGATGTAGATTATAACCGGTGCAATATCGATTATCTGGTCAGCTGCGAGAAGGAAGGAGAAGAATCTTTTCCGCGTGAAGATGGGCGGTACGTTAGTGTTGCGTTGCCTGCGGCGACGGATTTCCCTCCGCTTTCCCTCCCGGGTGTTTTCATCAGAATCGGCCAACCTTGAAATTGAGAATAATAGAGGACGCAAGACACTCCCATGGGCATTTACGTGTGGTTCAACTCATAGCCAGCTCAGCGGCCGTCGTAGATGACTGTGTGGTTTGCATCTGTTGTTCTGCTTTCTCGCCATCTGTCTTCTTAAATGAGCGTCACTTTACGAACGGCCGCGCTGACGCCATTTGACATTTACGTCGCGGAATCGTTAAGTTCATTGTAGTAGGACCATCGACCAAGTCAACAGTTGCTCAGATGTAATATTTCCCTCCATTAGATGGGGAGCCAGCTCGCTAAGAATTGTTCAGAAATCTTGAAGTTGTTGGTTTACCTGTTTCTGTACCGTCGAATCATCGTTGCCATATTTAAAACATCTCGTCCCCGCATTTATTTTGTGTGTTTAAAAAACGATATTGAGTTTTAGTAAGATATATATATATATATATATATATATATATATATATATATATATATATATATATATATATATATATACATATATTATATATATATATATATAAGAAAAAGACTTTTTGTGAGAAAATTAGGAATAAGTGGTAGTGAGGAAATGTTATCTAAAAACAGAAACGGCAAGCACAAAACATTACTGCTCATGTACCAGATATTCTCAAATTAATTTCTTTAACGCTTTTTTGCTGCATCCTATCCAGTTTACAGGAATACTTTGAGTGGATGTTTGGAAATAATGCTTAAAATCAACCAAGACGGTTTTATTACAGCGTATATAAGAACACATTTAGTTTTACAAAAAAAATCTTTAGTAATTTATTGTAAAATGTATACTAAGATACCCAAATTGTCTGGTAATCAACTAACTGACATTCGCTCTTGGATGAAAACTACGATTTTTTAGCTTCGAAGTTTTAGAATAATTTCCGACAGTTTCACTGTGGTTAGATTGGAAAGCAATTCCCGTCAAACCTAAGATCCCGAGAGCAGCCCACGAGGTTCGTTTCGTATGTATGAGCGGATGCGGAAATCGCTGCGCGCCCGGTCGTTGCGATGCGCGGGCCGTCGCGTCGTCGCCTGAGGTCAGCGGGCCGGCGCCCGTCGCGTGACTCTCGGGGCCGCCCAGTGAATATGGAGCGCCTCGGGAGAGCAGGCCGGCAGACGGGCGCCGCACTCCCCCCCCCCGCCCCGCTCACTCTTTCTCCATCTCTCTCTTGCTTTGGGCGCCACGGGGAGTGCGAAATATCCCCACTGTATTCTGTGAGCGTTTCCGGGCGCGTCGAATGCTTTTGGTCATTAGTTCCGTTGGTGGAGAGAATGTTTAATCCCGGGAGGTGACGACGGATGGTGAGAACCGGCACTGACTTGCACGTCGGCTTGCAGAATTTTCCCCTTCAGGTCCCAGCAGTACACCACCCCAGTCGGGACAAACTTTCGGCTGATCTTCCGACATGTGTGGTAGTGTAGTGCATGTAAGTCAAAGTGTTTGTGTGTGTGTGTGTGTGTGTGTGTGTGTGTGTGTGTGTGTGTGTGTGTTAGAGAACAGGAAGGGACAAGATTGATCCTACGCGGCGGCTCGTTTGTTAGGGGACTACCTAAGCATTCACTCGGTATTGATCGGAGAAATCACGAAAAACTACCAAACAGGGCAGTCGTCCGTAATAATTCTCCTCCAGAAAGCGGTTGAATTCGACCTAGCTAGATAGCAATGGTCGAAATTCCACGAACATTGAGGCTCGAACCTTAGGGCTCTTCGGTCAGAGACGTCGCAGCGAAAACAGTAGTGGCAACGAGCTATTCCAGAGGGGCTCAAGAGGTTCTCTAAACAATTTCCTAGAGATATATTACTTAAAAATGTTTGCTTTCAAAGGTGGTTTGTTGCTGCTTGCAAACGTTTCATTGGCGTAGAGAATTCAACTGCATTTTGGACGTGAGTTATTCGAAAGTGTGTCAGTGTGAATATGACTTCTCAATGATGTTAGTTTTCTCCGAAAAATAACTGGTATAATATTTCACATCAACGTATTTTTGAAGAGTGTTTTAAGATTTGTGTTTAAAGCTCAGAAGCTATTAAATCAAAGTTCGAGTCAAAATGACTTCTAAAGAAATTAATTGAGTCTCTTTTAGAATATCGTATTGCAAATTCGAGTATATAAATGAAACTTCTTCTAAAACTAAATGTTCCTAGTTCAAACGTTTATTTACAAACAACACAATTGATAAATTATAAAATCACTCCCCTGCCGTGTTAAATGTATTTACCAAGGAGTTAACCCGGCACTTCCCGGGCGTATATTTATCACAAGCATCTATTAAGCAGCTCCACCGGCCCCGCCTGCTCCACCCGCCTTACTGTCTTTCTCGCATCGCCCGTGCTAAGATACAATTATGTGCTCGTTAGTAATTATACACTCGGGCGTCTGCGCTCGAGAATAATCAATTAACTGCGCATAATTATCTCTTTTATAAACCTACGAGATAAATATTATTGCATTTTTACTTCTAATTATCACATATAAACGGAAATATTATTGAACTATAAGTATTGCCTCAAAATTTGACGTCTCCATTGGAACGAAGTCCTTGTAATTTTTATTCCAAACAAATCAAAACTTGATTTAGAATAAAAGACATAATTGGGCGAAAAACATAAAACAAAATTGTTTACGAAAATGTGGGCATTTGCTTGAAACTCCATTAAACATCCTTTATTGGGAAACGGACTTAAACGAACAATTCAAGGTCTTAGGGCAATAAACGATAAGCCAAAGCAACTCTCCCGCTATTCGTAAATGTTGATATCTCAATTTTGATCGAAATATCTCACTTTCTTTCTGCCCCTTCTCACTTTCTGTCTCACTCACTTTCTTCGCAAATATGAACATATGTAAATATGAAAATATATAAATATGAATATCTTGTTACTCTGTATGAAGACATAGAGTAACAAGATAAACCATACTTTTAATCAATTCGAGATATTAATATTTACGAACAGCAGGAGGCTTGTTATGGCTGATTTAGCTTACCTTGATACAGTCCCAGACCCTTCAATCTGAATTCTGAACCGAAATAATAAAATCAATATCAGCCGGACTCTGAATACCTTGTTTAATAACTGACATTGAGACCCTTTTAATTGAAATAAAAATTATTTCTTACTTCAAAGCATTTATATGATCTCGGAGAGAACCCAGAGAGATGGACATTGTTCATTGGCTGTACGTAAAACGCTTGAAAGCAGACATCCTGCAAAGTGAAACGAATTTCCATCTGCTTCGCGAGGTAATAGAAATTATTTCAGAATGAAACTGAAAATATGTATATTTTGCCACAGACATTTAAAGATGATGAACAATGATTTATCTCTGTTTGGGAGTAAGACCTGCGAGAATACTTCTCCCAACAGATATTAACATAAAATATATTTTAGTAACTTGTTTACTGCCTTTAGATGCCTAAAATGATATTCAAAGGCCCAACTTTTTTGATATTTTGAATAAATAAATTTTTGAAATATCATATTTCAGCTGTAAGTGTTTATATATTAACCTTTTGATCCAAGAACCTCTTTTGATTTATTTTAATTAAAATGGGAGTTTGGGAAGGGGGTCGTTAAACATGAATCCGAAGTAGGATTTTCGAAATTCCAAATGTAAATTCAATATGTCAGACCAATATTTATGAAACATACAGATTTCTTGGGTCACTGAACAGTAATTTGAACTCAGATTTTTAAAATTAGCTAGTATCGAAAACTCGCCACGTTCGGAACTCGAATCCTTGGACCTCCCAGTTAAAGACATTGCAGTGGCAATAGTTTTTACTCTCAGCCATCTCAGCCGGTGAATCAAGGAATAGCTACCGTGAAGATCTGAGATGTGCGTACAATTGCTGGTCACAGAATAGGCTGTTTGCTGGTGTTCCCTTCCACACACCGCAAGGGCTCCTCCCAATGCCTCGCGGGAGCACTGCCAAGCGAAGTTGCGGCGCCAGCGAGAGACCGAAGTGGGCGGGGCGGGGGTGGGGCGGGGTGGGGCGGGTGTGGGGCGGGGCGGGGGGAGCTTGATTGGTGGGCCGCTAGTGACCGCGTCGGGGGCGTTGGCCCCCCCCAGAGCGTCCACCCCACCACTCCTTCCCCCTGCCACGCCCCTCTGCGCCCACACACAAGCCCAACAAGTCACAAAGTGCCGAATCTTTGAGCGTGTCTGTGATTTAGAGGGCATGGATAAAGACGAAATTTCTCCAGTTGTCTTAAAGAGACATCGTTCTTACTTCTGTCTTGTACAAAATGTGTAGTTGAGAGTCATGATGAAATTAAAGCTGCATTAATATTTAATTTCTAACCACGTGTTTTGTTTTTCGCCCGTATTTCAGTGTTGCTCATTTATTTAATATCAGCCGTCAGAACTCAAAGTTCTTCTTTGTTTAACATTGTCTCTACTTACGCCGCTTGCTCTCAAGATGAGCAGCTTCCAGATCCAGAGTCATCACCTCACAGTTTATTTCTTCCACTAACAATTCCTCTCCCGACTACTCTCCACCACCAGAAGCTCTTTCGCCACTACGCCCAGGTATTACCTTGCTCACCACTGTTCTAAACATGACTGATTTAGATATTATCAGATATCGAGAGGTTTATTTCTTCCGTAATCTGTAGTTAAACATGTTAATCCCTCACGTGGAAATCGAAACCACAAATCTAGCGAAGAGAGTTTACCGGCGCAGACGTTCAGTGAATGAATGAATGACTACAATGATTAAAGTAATCTGGCATGTTACATTATTACATTGAGTCAAAAACAGTCGTTTCTGTGTTTATTCATAATTCAGTTAATATTGTAAAAAAGGCAAGGGTAGGTTTTCCGGGGCTCAACAAAACATACAGATTGTGCTTGTTTCCCCACCCACTGTTTTTAACTTTTTTGGAGTTAAACAAATAATGAAATAAAGATGTTAATAATAAGAATAGAAATGTCGCGCTCTAGAAGCGGCGTTTCGTGCCGCGAGTTGCCCTTGCAGCCTGCGAGTGCGTGTGACGGCGAGCAGCGTTGGAAGCGCTCGCAAAAAGTCCCAGCAGGGGACTCGGCTGCTGGGGCGCCCTGAGCTGGCAGCGGCGCCCCAGGGCGGCGTGACGTCACGGGCGATCGAGGCGGCCGGGGGCGGAAGGGGGCGTGGCGGGGAAGAAGTCGCTCTCGAGCGAGGAGTGGGCGGCTTGAGACGTTCGCAGAGACAGCGTTTCACGTACAAATTGATTGCGTATTATGAGAGAGCAATTACTTTCAGAATTTCTTGGGAATTCCTTTTTATTGATGTGAAGACATCTCTAACAGGGTTTAATATCACACTTTTTATTCGTTAGTTATCGAAGAAATACTCTTTTAAGATATTATGAATGTTTTCTTTTTAAGTAAATGAAAAACCTTGTATTAAAAATAAATTAAATCTTGCAGACATTTTTTTTTTTTTTTTTGGAATGTGCGGAGTACTAATCTTTTCTGGATTCAAACCATATTACCGGAATGTATACTGACACACCGTGCTAAAAGATCCTGAAGGTAGAGATTGTGAACATTCTTGAGTCAAAATTTAATTATTTAAGAGAAAAGTTTGATATATCCAAATATAAAACTATTGCAAATTAGTTTTGCACAACTAGAAAATGTGAACGTTTCAGACTCAAATCTTGCTCTGTTGTGGAGCAGTGCGTGTTAGTAACTTTGCATAATGAGGGTGAAACACACTTTTCCAAAATGTCAGAAAGTACTTTATTTAGGACACTCTTGATTTTGGAGGTCTGCTAAATCATATAATGAATTACGTCTTGAAATATGTTAATTATGTTGTGCTTCTCAATGGGAATGCGTCTTAACTGTGGTTAGGCAAAATATTGACTCTTTTTACAGTACTATGTTTTCGTAATCTTTGTAGACCTACGTTATCTAAAGCAAAGGAAATCCTGTACATTCAGTTGATAACTGATAAGAGATGTGAATTTAAAGCATATGTATTTACCTACATTTGTTGTCACCGTATCCATATCAGCATAGCAAATTAGATAATATTTTCCGCTCGTCTTAGTCGAATGATTATTTATTTACTTACTTTACGCCAAAAACAGTTAAAAACTGTGTGAGACGTACTATGGGGAGAAGTGAATTCTGTGCACGTTCTTAAAATTCTGTGATCCCTGCCCTAAGTCATATACTACTTGAATTTTGAATACAGAAAGAAATGCGCGTTTTTTGCAAGGATTGTCAACAAAAGTATTCGCTCCGATGTAATAAAATCTATTTTCAAGGGTAAATCAGCAATAAATTTGAGCTCTTATCCCTCGTCATGTCCTTCGGCAAGGAATAAATACTTCCTGCCACAACAACATCGAGAACGATAATTTGAATAACTAGATTTCCCACTGAATTCTAGAAGACGTGCACAGATAATAAAGTTACATTTTATGATTACGCTACATGTTTGCCTGATTATACTTTAGTTTTCATGACTCAAATAGTGTAATGGGCTATTATGTACAGCGCGAGAAAATATTTATAGTATCCTTAAAATTTTCACTATAAAAATTGTTTAATATAAATATACTTAGTACTGAAGCAGAGAAGTGCTCGTTTAGAACTAGTCTAAAAATCAGCTCTTGATTTTGGCGCAATAGAGAAAATACAAATCAAAATAAATAAATGAAAGTAAATCCGATGCCTTTTAGGCGGAACAACAGTTTCATAATACGTGCTGAATATTTCCGTAGAGCTAACATTGGTACACTGAGATCAGAAAATAGTCTTATTTCCTTTGCAACTTAATATCATCCGTTGATAATTCGATGAATCCGATGGAACTCCGAAGTAGTGAAGTCACAACAATATTGCCGACCATAAAAATAATGATTTATTTATCTTCACAAGTTGAAACTCGGCCGACGTCGTAGAATTCGAGAGCAGAAATTTCTCAATTCATACTCTTCTCCCAATAGGAAGTTTGTAAATTTTCGTCACGTAATAGAACATCTGGGTAGTATTTGAATTGTATTTATTGGTCAAATAATAATGATTTTAATGTTTCTTACTGGTGGCTCAAACACATCTCGCATCATCGTGGAATGCCACGACAGTGTCCGTGCTATTATTGTCGTTAAAAAATCAATTCGCTCTCTCAGTTTTCTAATAGCGATGGCTCTATCACATCCTGTAGCAGCGCGTTCGTCAAAGGATGTAGAATATTTTGATTCTGATTAGGTTTCCTATGGCGGAATGTTTAGACCGAGAACTAGAAACCTTGTTTTGCATAAACCATTATCGACAAAGTTTTCGTAGACGAAGGTTTCGTCCAGCAAATACAGTTGTTAAGTTGAAATGCAATTGTAGACTTGTGATGTGAGTATTGTCACATCGAAAGGCAATTCGATAGAATAGTACATTGCCGACAACTCAATACTATCAAATTTTAAGACGATATATATATATATATATATATATATATATATATATATGGCTTGACATCGATGAATTAACACCTTAATTCGTTGTCAGATAACTGTCAGTCGGCGACTGGTTCAGGCAGGCAGTCTACTAAAAACGAACAGGTATGTTAGTACACAGGTCATTTCGACAGGGAACTGAAATAGCATATTCCTCATAAATGTTTCCTTAGTTGACATTTTCATCACTTTGTGAGTTTGTTGATGTATGTGAGGGCGGGGGGACATGTCTGCGGGGACGGTGCCGGAGGGTCGGTTTTGATTGATTGATTAGTGATTCTGATCGCTAAGCTGCTGCCATTAGTCCCGTAAGTATACTTCACGTTTTTCTCCTCGGGAGGTGGCGATGATTTTCCCCCGTTGGAAGGTGAGATCCGGCGCCAACCTACCGTCGGCTAGAGGGGTTTTCTCAAGCCAGGTATCTCCCACCAGCGGGGCACCGCCCCATCCGGGACAAGCTCTGAACTCCCGACCGATCTCCCTGTATGGTGTGGTAGTATAGTGCATGTTAGTGTAAGCGTATGAAAGTAAGGGATAAGATAGCTCAAGGAATGGGAAGGAAAGATCGCGCGCGGTCCGTGGCCCGTTTGTTAGGGTACTGCTCTGGCCTTCGCGCCTGGTGTTGGTCGGAGAAACCACGGAAACTACTGATGAGAGCAGCCGGTCGCTAGAATTCTCCTCCACACAGCGACATAACTCGACATAGCTATCTAGCTAGTGTCTGAAATCTTGTCACCCTCGGGACTGGAACGTAGGACCTCCTCAGGGCTCTACAGTGATCATCATGCCCTGAGCCACTTCTCCCGAGACGCAGGGGAGTGGGTTTAGCGCGCGGGAAAGAGGTCACCGCGCCAGGCGAGAGCGAGGGTGAGGGCGAGGGCGAGAGCGAGAGAGTTTGTTTTCTGTCGCTAGTGGGCTCCGCCCTCTCTTCGAAGATTGGATCGCATCGAGGGGAGGGTGCTCGAAAGAACTGGATCAAAATTCAGTCACGCCGCTATCACAGATATGAGCCGCCCTAAAAATGTGAATCGTATGAGGGTTGAGAGCAAAAGAAACTTTTTTTGTTGTTCTTCTCGTGGAGCGAGGAGGAGCTTGAACTCCGTGGGGTACTTGCGAAATGGAACCACTGTTCCACTGTTAGCTTCTAAGAGCTCTCACTTTATCGCTCCTTTTCTCTTCTACATTTGACGTCGGCGACTTCCGTGACAACACTCACAGACTTAGAATCTGATGGCGCGTTCTGTTGGCGCGTTCTTTGGCTTACCAAATATAGAGTAGGGTGTGACTCGAATGGGTATTGTTGTTGAAAGATTTAATTTGCTTCGTCACAATTCGACCATATTCCGCAAATTAATTCACACTAGTGCGGATCGAATTCTCTTCCAGTCAGCTAATCATTCAAGCAGTGAGAATTAATTACAATTATAGTTTTAATAAGACTGTGTTTTGTTTGCTATAGAAATTTCGGTCCCATACATCGTGAATAATTTAAAAGGATCAAAAAATTTTCTTTTGAAGCATATCTTCATTCTCTTCCTTAGGAGAACTAGAGTGAGACATGGATTCAATTTCCATTTCAGAAATGACTACATGAAAGGAAAATTCTGCTTCAGTTTGAATACAAGCACCAGTGAATAAGTGATGCGTATTTGATAAAGCTTTCTGTATCTTGAAAAACAAAAAGCTCTCTTACTTATTGAAACTGTGTACTTTACGTAAATAAAATACTACCTTAATTAATACCATAAGAAACTCGCACGTCGTTAAAGGGATGGGTTCAAGCTAGCATGTTCAAAACACTATGTTCCAAACAAATTGTTGAGGAACTGCAATGAATAAGAGAGTAAAAATCACAAACGTGTTATGAAGATGTTGAATTTTTTAAAAAAATTATTTATTTAGAAAGTACATTGAACTCCACGCAAAGAGGTAATTTCAAATATCGTATGTATTTTCTTTAACTAATGATAAGTGACAAGAACGCAGTTTATTGGGTACAACTAACGTACTAATCGTAGAATGAGCTTCATGTAACTCCATGCAGCAATCTGAAGATAAGACTCTCTCTTGTAACGTCTAAGTAATAACGGTTTTTAAGACTGAATGCTCACACATTAGTTTTCGTATTTTTACCTATTCTTTTTGTTACCTTTTTTACTAGGGTAAGCTTAAATGATTCTTTATTTTCTCAACTCGAAGTTATTTGTTTGTTCATTTTTATGTACGTTTAGATACAATTTCTGTTTGGTGTCAAAACAATATCAAAGTGATATTTTAAGTGATGTTTACAGTGCTCTGGATTTTCCATCGTTTATATTCTTCACACAATATGGTGTTCACCTAACGTCAGGAACGGATTTTTCCTGTTGCTCGGAAACTTCCGCAGGTTGCCTCGTGAACTGCTCGTGGCTGTGAGTTCTTTGCAGTTCCGGGAGAAGAGGATGTCCCGATAGGACACGTTGATTTTCCGCGCTTTGATCGTGCTACACAAATAATCCAACTCCGCTGCCCGGAATTATAACATTTAGTTTACTGAAACGACCACTATTCCGCGGCGTACCAACGTGAGGCCTGTAATGGAGACTTGGTCGAAGAAATCTTTGATTCGATACTGATTATTCGCCTTCAAAAAGCCGCTTTATTTCGAACATGTCTTCGGAAGCATTAGAAATACGCCGAGATTGTCGGCAACGACTCGTAGGAATTGTATAATAGAAGGAACTATATAAATATAAACGTACACATGTAAGAATGACAGGAGGGCCATGGCCCCCCCTGCAGTTTTTGAAAGGGGGCCCCAACACCTTACGCAATAAAATATTTTATTTCTGTAAATATGTTCAATCCGTGATTTTCCCATTTTTATCAATTTCGGGATTTTTATACGTCATTTGGGGAAAGGGCTCTCCAAGCCATTTGGAAACTTATGAATGGTTCAACAAATAAATAATTGTAACATTAAAGTTATAATTTCTTTCTGATTGTAGTATGACTTATTTGCTAGTCAAACATGTCGTAAGTAAATAAAATGTTCACTGGAAAGGGGTCCAGAAATGTAGTGATCCCTTCTTGTTTTAGACTGGTACTCTTAACGAGGGAGCTAGACTGGTCCACAGACGGAGAGGCGGTTCGACAGTCGGTTTCGACAGTCGTTTTGAGAAAACACATTTTCGTTATCAAGGAACCCCAGAACATGAATATTGATTGCACTACGGATACAAAAAAATAATATAGTACGCGTAGGAACAAGAAAAAAGCAACTTTTTCGGTTTAAGGGACCCACAAAGTGTGTTTTCTTTTTTAAAAAATCGTCACTTTTCCCTGCAGCATTAAGGCCCATTCACAATGCAATCACAAACATAAGCATAACACATAGACATAGACATTAACACAAGCGAAGAGTTGGCGTATTCACAATGTCGAACATAAACATAGGCAAAATAAGAGTTTCTATTGGCTATGAGACGCAGCACACGAATCGACACGAATAGTTCGCTTATCGACTTCGATACTCGATTTTGAGTTAACGAACTGTGATTGGCAATGGCCACCTTCAGGTGAACGAAGGTGGCCATGGATTGGCTCATTCCTTATGTTTGACATAAGCATAAGCACAGAAGCTTGAAGCTTGCAAGCTCTTAAGTTAACGTCTTACGTGTTATGCTTATGCGAACGTATTGCGAATGAATCCACTTGTAGACGTAGTCCTAACTTTTATGTTAACGCCATGCTTATGCTTATGTTTGCGTTGTGAATGGGCCTTTACTTAACTTTCTCAATACCACGAAAACTCCCTAAGAAAGTAAAAAGTGTGAGAGCCACCAAGATTTCAACTGCCGGACTCGGAGACGCCGCCCGCGGGCGATTGGGGGGGGGGGAGGAGGCGAAGGCGCTCGCGTGCGCCGCCCATTGATCCGCCCCCCGGGCGCGCCCGTGACGTCGCGGGACGCGGGCGGCCCCGACCTTGGCCTCCGCTGGCACCTCTCGGCGGAACCTCTCCGCGCCGCCCACGCCCCGCGCCGCCCGGCGCCTCGCGCACCTCGGGCGCCCCGCGCCTCTTGGGCGGCCAGCGCCGGCCTTTCTGGCCAGGTGGCCTCGCTGGCAGATGCAGCGTTCGAATAGACTGAAATGTTCAACAGTTCAGGGACTCGAGTACAATCCTGATAGGTCTGGAAAGGATAGTGAAAAGGATATTGTTGACTGCATTAAACAAGCATGAGGAGTCATAAGAATGTTGAATGGGGTATTATGGAGTTGGGAAGTTCACATAAGAACAATAAAGATTATTGTAAGAACTATTGTTGAAAGTATTCTAACCTATAGTGGAGAGAGTTGGGCCCTGACGGAACGTCAGAAGCAGAAATTGTGTGCAGTGGAAATAGATGGAGTACGAAGGAGCTGCCGAATTTCTGGAATGCAGAAAATTGGAAACGTAGCGATCAGGGAACGGATATAGCAAACGGAATATGTTGTGGACAGATTAGTTAGTAAAATGCTGCAATGGTATGGGCATTTGAGAGGAATGTCAGATTCAAGATGGCCTAAGAATGTCCTCGATTGGTCCCCTTCAGGAAGAATGAAAAGAGGAAGGTCTCGTAAAACCTGGAATTCAGCAATAATTGAAGCCATACGTGAAAGAAGAATGGACGGCGACCTGTGGATGGATACAGAAGGCTGGGACCGCAAAATAAGACGCAACCACTGACCAGTGGAAACGCCGATAACAGTAAAAGGTATAGTAATGTATGGGACTTTGGCGTTTCCTTGGTTGCCCGAAGACGCCTCGTGTTGACATTCCGCGCCCATTGATCTCCCCGCTGTCGCCGGACGACGGTGGAGTTATTTACTTGGCGAAGTGTGTTTCTTGCGAGACAGAGGCGTGGACCCATGCTGTTGTCACTTTCTGTGATCGTTGATTCAGATTGTATTATTGATGTGCCTGTTTAAATCTTATCAAGAATAATAAATGAATTTTAGATTCAATGTTAATATTCCAGACAAAGCTATCTAATAGCGCCTGTTGATATTGATATGTAATACATTCTAATGTGCACTGTTATTGAATATGATTTTGTTGGATGATATAATGTGAACATAACTACATGTTTTAAAGATGGTACTTTTCTATCGCATTGGCTGAATGACACATTTCCTACCAATAGTGATGCTCTCACACATGATTTAGAGCGGAATGATATCTAGTCTCAAAAGATATTGCAATGTTTTCAACCCCACAAAGCATGTTCAGATCTATATTCCGTTCGTAATGTAAGGAAAGTGAGGCTAAAGATAGCTCTGACTCAGCGTGGTATCGAATCGGCCGTCGTGGTAACGTGGGCGGCGAAACCGGTCACGTTTTCTGCCGTCGAGGCGCTTAAAATTAGTCTAGCCCAAGAATTTCAAGAGGAAGAACGTTAGAGAGGTGTCATTGATGTTATGAAATTGAGTACTATATATAACGTGGGAAGTGATAGAGGTGTCGTAACTTTTAGGAAATTGAGTTGTTGAAAAATTGGGTTTGGACCACTTGTTAATTGTAGAACGTGCAAACTAAACTTCCCCGAAAATTTTCATGAGCGTTTTCGTCGCTTATAAACAGCAGGAGGACGAAATGATTCTAAAAGGCCAAAAAGATCAGAGCCATTTTAGCTGCAATGATTCAGTGGCAACACTGTTGCCTGTGCGGTACCATTCAGCGAGGGTTTCCAGAGTTCGGGACGTGACTGTCGAGAATTTTTTACATTTTCCCTAGCTGAATGGAATTCAACCGATGTCTGGAGGAGAATTCTTGTGGCCTGTTGTTCAGATCAATAGTTTTCCATGTTGTTTTCGAACAATACCAGGTGAATACTGAAGAAGAATCTTAACAAGCTGGCCACGAACCGCGCGCGAACTCTTTTTCCCCATCCTTGTTCTCTCATGTCCTCTTATATATACACCACATGCACTATTCTATTACATATGACGGGAAATCAGTCAGGATCTTAGAACGCGTCTTGGCTGAGGCAGAGTCCGCTTGTAGATATACCTGGAGGAGAAAAACCCAACAAGCTGACGTGTACGTCTGCGCCGGATCTTGTTCCAGTGGGGAAGGAAATACCGCTATATCCCGGACTACATTTGCTAACTATAATGACTTAAATATTTGACGCGCCCAGACACTCGCGAAATATAAACTCGCATACTCACTCACCAGAGCCGACAGAAAGAGAGCATATTGACCACGCACCGAAGTCTCACAAGTCGGCTGAACATCTTGCGCGCTGTCATTGGTAATACCTACATACAAATGAACCATGCTACAAATAGACATGGGTAGAGCAAGAAACGAATGATAAAAATATTCATTAGAGACATGTGTTTAGTGGGGATCTTTTAAAACGGCATTTACGGATTTATACTCGACAAAGGGAGGATCTGTTGTGCCAATTGTAGTCATGGGAAGTTTCAGTACTACCAGACTATCTTGAATGCTCTGAGCTTTAATAAATGAATTAGTTGAAACTAAGTGAAGCATATCATCATCGATTTAACGTTTTCCCAAAATGTCATTATGAACGCTACACCTTAATAGATTGTACCCCTAGTAAAGGGAGTAAAAATATTGGAATCATCTAAAAACTTCGATCTTGATTTTTTGGGGGGCGTAAAACTCGCTCTTCAGATTCTTGTAACTGAAACTTAGCACACACGTCAGGTTTGAGAAACTGTTCCAAAGATAGTTAAGATTGGCGCAGATTCCTCCGGGGACAAGGAGGTACAACCAATCTGTACCCGAAAATCGGATTATCTGTGTGTCTGCATGGATGGAAGTGTCTGTAAGGCGTAACTCTGACAGATTAGGAACGTTTGACCTAAAACTTGATAAATGCGTCAGGAGTAAGATCTTTTTATTTTTTTTATTTAATATTTATTTATCATTCGGATGTACCCTCTCCCTCAGAAAAAATGTCGTTCAAAATTCTATCTTCCACACCGCGCCGACAAACTTGGACAGCCCTCGGCCTGGGGGAGGGCAGGGGGAGGGACGCGTTGACCAATCGCTGGCAGGTAGAACCACAGTTGTCTGTGATTGGTGCAACATCCCAAGGGGCAGAAAGAACGCTGTCTCAGGGGGAGGGGGCTAGTTCGTTTACGTACGAGACGGAAATATCGTCATATTTTCCTGCCGAAGGAGATAGTTTGCCTGCGCGTACGCCACGACGAAAAAAATATTTCTAAGCGGGGTTTTCCGTCCAGAATGATTTTCTATAGAGCAGTAAATATTTATCATTTTAGCAACAATTATGCTAACTTTTAGTAATCGATTTGTAACTCCTGACAAACTGCTATTTTGAGATATTCATTTCAGGCACAATTTGCGGAGCCTTCCCGGCCGTTCTAACGCATATTTCGAATTTGTTTATAAAATTCTAAATTGTTGCAAAATTGTTAATTCGCTGTTTTTGGTTCTGGGACATCGGGAGACTCTCCCCACCTTAGATTTGCAAAATTTGGAAATTGTTTATAAATTTGCAATTGTTGCAAATTTTTTTATTGTCTAATCTGAATGGCGTTTAAATGTGATGCAAAATTCCGGAATCAGTTCGGTGCTATTATATCTCGTTCTCGAGATATATGTAATTGTTTATAAGAAATGAACATCTTAGTAGACCCCATTTGTTTGCGCTTAATTCATTCGCGCTAGCAGAATAGCGTGGGATGGGCATACTGAAAAAACAGTTCTCCAATGCCGCGCTTTTGCCTGCCACATACGCTTAAAATGCACTTGCTTGTAAACAAATTCTGTAGCCAATTTAATTATGCTAAATTCGTATTTTTACGGCGAGTATGAGCATAACTTTTATTTGGTTTTTATATTCTCTTTTAAGTCATACAATTTGCAAGTCGATATATTTATCAAATAGGAAAGAAATTGATTATAAAAAAAATATTTTTCAAGGTGCATTACGCCCAAGCAATTGTTTCTGTTTTTCTGTCAAAGGGATGTTGAGCAA